>PNEQ01091707.1:0-55938 GCA_003012365.1 Medauroidea extradentata
AAAAAAAAAAAAAAAAAAAAAAAAAAAAAAAAAAAAAAAAAAAAAAAAAAAAAAAACACCAGACGTGTTTCAACAAATATATTTTATTCTTAGTTTACATATTAGAGATAACTAAATCATCATTTATTTTGAAATCTCTTTCGGGGTGTTCAAGTGGGGAAAAATTATAGTTTTATATTTGTATGAAATATTGTTAGTTTTATTAGCGGTACTTGGGACTACATTTTCCTCTTACAAAATAATTTACGCAGGGCCTTCCCATTTTATCAAAATGGCATTTTAAAGTCAAAATTTGCATGTATTTAACTCGTACAAATCTTGAAAACCGATTAACATAAAGAAATGAAATAATTAACAATGAAAATTCATGTCTCGAGCTACTTCTTGAAGTATGTAAAAACTGACTACAAAAATTTAAAACTTGCTAATTTTTTGTTACTCTTAAATGTTTTTAAAATACAAACTATGTTATAATGGGTTTATATATATGCTTCAAGCCGTAGACTGTGACATGTAGTTTCGATGTATTTTTTTTCATTTCATTATGTTTATTGGTTTTCAAGTTTTGTATGAAGTAGAAATATGCAAATTTTGACTTTGAGGCCCCATTGTGGGAGAACTAGCTGAATTAAATTTTTTTTTTCGTAAGAGGAAACCATATTCTCATGTAATGTCTACAAAACTTACACTATTTTATACTGATATAAAAATATGATTTTTGCCCACTGGAACGCTCTTAAATTGCTTTCGAAGTGTTAAGATTCGAACCACAATATCTGGAGTTATTCATTGCCTTAGTACTCGAACCGCTAGAGCATCGAGGTCTGTTAAAAACTCTCCTTCTCTAAGGGCCGGTTTCACCACAGTCATTTAGCCTGTTAATGAGGGACAGGAAAATTTCGCGAATTCAATGATCTGCATGTTATAATGCACTATCCTGTGTTTACTCAATCCGCGACCATTTGTCCACGAGCTGCTACTCATTGGAACAGCAGACAACGAAATAATAGAAGGGGTTTGAGTATGCATTGTGGGTTCTAACATGTGAGTAATTGAATTCGCAAAATTGTCCTGTCCCTACTGATAATCCAAGCTAAAAGTCTGGTTAACTGATATTACACATTTACCACTTCCCACCACACTAAATTCGATTAAATACAGCTAACTAAAGTTAAAACTGGAAAGTAAATTCTTGGCTTTTTAACTTCTAAAACTCCATTTGTTTGTATCGAAATAAAGAAGTGGTGTACATGAACGTGTGTGGGGTTGTTGAGGTTATGTGGTTATATAATTTACTGAAGTTGTGTAAAAATGAACTCTATAGGGAAGGGATGCAGACGTGGCCTTGCTTGGTGACTCACGGCAGTTATGTTAAGTAACCTATAAGTCAAAAAATTTTCCAATTTCGTCTACTATAAAATATGCTTTAATAAGTAGTAGTGAACCTGAAATGGTTATATGCGTATGTAGTGTCACAGCCGTTTCTGGAAGAAGGCCGTGGCCTTCGATGTGGCAACTCTGCCAGTACGGGTCAATTTGTTTGAGTTCTCCAATGGTAACGTCTTTCCCTGATTCGCCGGAACACAGGCCAGACTAACCAACCAGGGAAAGCCATTGCCGCTAAAGAGATCAAGGCGGTATAAAAACGTTGCCTACGGTACTACTACTACAGGCCAACACAGAAGCTTTTCTTCAGCTTCACAATCTGGGCTGGCTGCGCGGTTCATGCCCTGACAACTAGATGTCTCAACCTGTGTACTTTTATAACTGCTTGGCTATTATTTACCCTTCTTCACACTCCTCATTGTGTGTGCTTACTTCTGAAGACTTTTTAAATGGTTTTCAATTTCCATCTTCAATGCGTTGCTCTTTTCAAACGCTTCAATTAAAATATTTTTCGATCTGGGTAAATTTGGATGTATCGTGAACAAGTTGGTACGCCTACATGCCTATTATTTAATTGCCAATGCTGTTATACTACGAAGTACAGAGAAGGATACTCTAGCGGCTATTCTTGGAGCTATGCCGTTGGGAACAATTCTCGAATCACGGGTCTTGGTCTGTAGTAGCAGAGTATGCAACGATAAAAAATTACGTTCCTTCTCATGGTTGCCATATCTAAGACCGCAGCTTTCTGTGGCGATTGCTATGGTAATGTACTTTTAATGCTATTCATTCATGCTGAGAAGTTTTCGACTTTGTCAGCATGTACAGTACATCATGACTCGCGTGTGTGTGTTTGAGTGCAGGTGGATCAGGAGCTTGGGGACTGCGTGTGTCGGACTGCGTGGCACATGACGGAGCTGGCGGGGATGGCTCTCAGCGCCTATTGGACGACGAGGGCTGTCCTCTAGACGAGTCACTGCTGCCCGCTCTCAGCGTCACTTCACCGTCACCGCAGCTGCGAGTTGCCCAGGCTGTCTTCCCCGCGTTCAAGTTCCCTGACCGCGACAGTCTGCACATGCGCTGCCTACTGCACCTCTGCCGCGGCGCTTGTCCCCAGGTACAACCCATCTGCCTTCTCCCATCAACCACTAGGGACCCCAGAAAATATTTATGTTATAACTTGGGGCATCTTCTGCAGGCTAAGCGCTTTATTATGTGTGGCAATTAGTTGCACTGCTGCCAAGCAGCGCTCATGCAGAGGCTGCAGAGAAAAATATGCCACGTGCTACAATTAATAATAAATAAGTTCTAGTGTTCGCGTTGAGAAACAAGAAGTCCCGTAAGTTCCGTTTTACCCGGGCAGCACGCTGTTACAGTCCTCTCCTGGCACGACCGTTATTATACAGTGAGTGTTTGTCGGTATTGTTCTTAATGATTACCTGCCCTCTAGTCCCAGCAATGTGTATGTTTGAATTACGTCGAAGGTTATGAAGGCGAAGGCGTCGACAGCGGTCTGCCGCCCTTTGCGGTTCGTCGATATCTTTCGAAAAGGACTCCCGATTTCTGAGCCGACGCCTGACAGCGGCTACACTTTCGCCCGCCGTTCCTCACGACTCGACGACGTCTGTCCCAAAACCGTTAACAAAACTTAGCTTTGCTCCTGTTTGGCGTCAACATCCCCGCCACTTGCCCTACAGGCTTTGGTTCAGTTGGGCCAGTCAGAAGACGGCTTCCTAAAATTGGCCCCGCCCCTCAAGGACAGTAACTTCATGCAATTGCCGTATTTATTCCATAATTATTTAATTGCATTACACTGCACTTGGACAACTACCCTATATGATTTTCTTAATACCTAAAATTCCTTATGTACGAATAATTGTAACTATTAAACTTTTTATCATAAACACTGTAGGCTGGCTTTCCTCCCATCTCATGGAGGGGATTACGTGAGCGGGGTGAGGGCGAGAAGGCCCAGCTAGCCACGTGCACCTGCTAGTTTCTAGGGATACAAATTATATACACTTTTGTTTTACCTAAATAAAATTCTGTTAATAGATGATTGCTTAATGAATGTGGTTTCATAGTCATCCTGACAAGATTTCGTGAAGAATAAATGGTCGCAAGACATCTGGAATTTATGAAAATTATTTACACTTTATGGAAATGAGAGTGGCGACCATATGGCCCTTCACAAATACTCGATGAAAGTGCGCTGCGAGCAGACGACTCAGTTTGTTTTGAAAAGTGAGTGCGTCGTCTGAAGCGAGAAAATTGGATTCTTTGGAACGGATATCCTACGTCATTTACGGAAGTCGTATTCATCGTTATTTAATTCGTCAAAAGCGAAAAGTTGAAAAAAATTTCCCGTATTTAATCAAACGTGTGCGGATGTGCGAATACGAATAAAAACCAAATCAAACAACTCTCCAGAATATTACTACCGCAGGATTCCAGCAGCGATGTTCTTCCAGCAGAAACGCGAGCGATGCTAGCGGGACAGACTTCCATCGCTGCCGCAGCGCTTAGCTAGCTAAAAATGCCCTTGTTTTCAATGCCCTTAATGTACACGTCTGCAGATCTGCTTCATGGGCAGTTATTAGATGTTTTTAACTGTCACGAGTCTTGGGGGATCTACATGCAAAGCACAGCTACATAATATTTTGGAACACAGAAGTGAGATAGCCGGTAGGACGGCAAACTGAATCACACACGCCAATAATCTGGCTTCGCTGGCCATCAACATGGCGGAAACGCCTACCGTTTATTATCGTAGGGCGGCAGCCAAGTCAATAGGATACCTGCGATAACAAGCATGAGCCAAACAGATACGAGACAGGTATCAACAGCCTCAGGAAGCCAATAAGTGGCGAAATTTGCCCGTATCCACGTTATTTCATGTCTGTGTTATCTATGTTACAAACGTGTGGTGTCTTAGAAACCTTACTGTGATTGGTGCAGTCAAATGTGCGACTTACCTGCACACGTAGATACGTTGTTAATAATTATGAAGCAAAGCTGCAGATGTGTACGTATGGCATTGAAACAAGATGGTGCAAAACATTTCCCACCAAAATCTGGGGTTCCTCCTGTTTAACTTTCACTAAACAGATAAAATTATTGTATTAAAATTATGGAAACAGCTTCCGGAAAGATTTATATTACAAATAATTATAGTAACTTTATTGTAAAAAATTATACACAGTACAACGAAGTCGCTGTATATTTATCAACTATTTTCGTAGAGTAAAAAACGAATTTTGTTTACTCACAACTAATTTCTTATAAATTTTATAGTAACTTCGCTTATAGTGGCACTATTTTTTTCGATAACTTATTTCCAAGAAAATGCCAGTAAAAGTAAAAAAAAAATTACATGTCAGTTTTCTTTCAAATCTCCAACCTCAGTAACTGATTTTGTGTGATTTTTTTTTAAAAAGTATTATTTTGAATATTCTTTTTTCACTCCCGAACTAAATTTTTAAAATCAAGCTTTTTCTAGTAAATGTACAAACAATTACAGTACATACATTTTGGCATAGAACAGAGGGATTTCGCGGGATATGTTCCTGTTGACCAGACTTACGGTTTGCCCAATACTCAGAATGATACCATGCTGATAATTGGCTGCTTAATTCTGCAATGGTACACATTGATTGGACCTGAAAATATTAACATATTTTGGCTCATAACTCTCCACACGCTATAGAAGACATTTTTGAAGCGTAAACACACAAAGGTTGATTCCTAGTTACCAAAAATTTAGTAACCTATAACATTACAAATAATTATTATAACATTTATGCCATAGGACTAATATGGATATGAACATATATCGCAAGAAATATCCATTAATTTTCAACCAAATTATTGTTAACTTTATAGTGCAATTAAATTTATTTTACCGAACATGTTTTTACACATTTTTCGAAAATTATTTTTTTAGTATGTGAAAGGGCACCAAATTTGTCATAGTAGTACATATTATTGTTAGAATAATGCTAGATATATTTAGAAAAAAAACAATTACTAGTGTTCAGTACACGAAAACACACCGCCTAAATTTGCAGACGTTAACACAAATTAAAAGATTATTGAAATTATTCTTGTAGTGTCAACATGTCAATATTTTGTAAATCAGTTTACAAGCGCTTGTTTTTTAAAGTATTAAGAAATTTATAGTGTAAATGTGAACAACAGACAGTCCTTGTAAAATACACTTATCTATGCTTCGCGCAGTCATTTTTCTCACATAACCAAGCGGCCAGTACCTAAATAATTGCCACAGTTGTGCAAATACTGTATGGAGTTTTTTGAATGATTCTTGGGATGGGGTTGAAGGATTCCGAGTGAAATCGTCAACGTATGTCATTGTTCCTTTATGTCGTCGCCGAAAACCAGTTGAAATAAAAACCATAAAAGGTGTTTTCGGAAGCTCGCGAGGATAGGGTTGGTCAGTCAAAATTGCAATTCAAAGTGTTCGAAACGTAACCTGAGTGTAATTTACCCGTATTCGTATGTTCACCTGATAACCTCTCGATCAACTCCTCTCTTGGGCCGCAGTCACAAAGGATACAGAACTACTTCACTTAAACACGTTCAGTTTCATGGAGCGGCAGAGACCTGAAAAATTAGCGTTTCCTTTTGGCCCCAAGCTAGAATTCCAGCAACTGTAGGAACGTGCCACTTTCACACTTGGCCCGTGACTTATTTGACACTTGCTGTAAGTCGCTTAGCCAAGTACAGAAGCAACTAAATGCAGGCCCATATCACTGCGTCATAGAGCAGTCAGTTGGCAGATAATGTCTGCTTGAATACACTAATATTCTTAGAGGCTAGCCGACAGGTCAGTGAACCCACGAATTTTATGGTCTCTATGGATCGGTTACACGAGCTACGAACGAGTTCAGATTGGAGTCTCTTCTCGTCCAAAGTAAACTAGTTTCAAATGTGGTTTCGAACGAAATATCGTCGATGCTTCTCTCCTATTGGCTACTTGGAGTAACGATCTGTATAACAAATATGACTGCTTTTTGGTGCGACATTTTGCACACGTTAAAATAACTTTTAGGTGTAAAATAATTATATCCACTTTACACATTCAACATTATTTCAGTTAGATGCAATGTGATAATTAAAAAGTCAAGACTGTTGAGTGTAGATGTGATAATGTTTAAATACGGTACATTTCAGGTTCCAAGTTTGTTGAAGTTAGAAAGTTCATTGAGTTTATTCAGTCGTGTAATCTCTGGAACATGTTCAAGCTTCAAACACGATCATGCATAGCTGCCGAATATAGTGAACTGAACAGGTTTGACCTCTAGTGTGACAGTGACCTTACTCCTCTCGAAAAGAGGATAAACTGCAGACGAAAGTCACCATTTGGCGCGGAAAACAAATGTAATCAGTTGACATAATGACATATTAAAAATCACTATGAAGTGAAATTAAGTGCTCTGTGTTCAAAATTCCGAAGAAACGAGCTCGAAACGAATAATATCTATACATATAAAAATGAACACTGACTGACATCAAACTGCAGCCCAAACCACTGTACCTAGAATCGTGAAATATTTTGTGAGGGTTACCCTCAGGTCGTAGGCGAGCACTAAGAAGGCATTTTTCGAAATTCGACCTCTAACGGGGTGAAAAGGCGTGAAATGTGTTAACGAGAAAACGTCGATAGAGCTCGAACCCGTCGATCTATCATCGTGATTTTTACTTTAATAGGACACACATAAAAATGCATATTAGCCAGTTTAAGGATTTTTTCGAAATTCTACATTTAAATGGGTGAAAAGACCTTAAATGCGTTTCCGATTAACTATCGATATCTGTCGAATCCTTTGGGATAGAGAGTTGGTATTCACTTCAAAATGTTGCTAACGTAAATACCCAAAAAGTAGTTTTAGCACTTTTTTTTTAAATTCGACCCCCAAGCTGTAAAAAGTGACAAAATGTGTTTTTTAATGAATCGTCTATATCACTGAAACACAATTGACTATCGTCGTGATATTTACTTCATTTGGTAACATATACAAATGTCTATGACAGCTATGACAGGACTCAAAGACATTTCGAAAATTGATAATTAAGGGGGTGAAAATACGTGAAATGTGTTTTCGATTAATCATCTATATCTATCGGACCAATCGAGTTATCGAAGTTCTCTTTGCTTTAGATTGTTGCTTATGTAAATATCTAAATACCATTAAATATAGTTCCAGAATTCGGCCCCAAAGAGGTAAAGATAGGATAAAATGGGTTTTCGATTCACAATCGATATATAGCGACCACATTGATTTTTTATATAGCGACGTGATTTTTGTTTAAGATTGATGCTTACTCAAATACTTACAAAGTGATTTCATGAATTTTCGAAATTCGCCATCTAAGTAGATAAAAAGACGTGAAAAGTGATGAAATATGTTTTCAATTAATCGCCTATATATTTTGAGTCCAGCGGGCTATTGTGTTTTTCACGTCTACGAGACACTAATAAAGTTCTCTAAAACGTGATTCAAGGGTTTTTCGAACTTTACTCTCTTAGGAGGTGAAAATACCTATATCTATCGAACCCGTCGAGATATACAGTTAATTTTTGCTTTACAATGAGGATTAAAGAAATGATCGCAAAACGGGTTTAAGATTTTTCGAAATTCGAACTCTCAGTAGTGTGCAGAGGTCATGTGTTTTTTTTTAGTGGATGGTCGATTTTGGATCGACAGAACGGGCTACCCTCGTGATTTGCACTTCAATTGGATACTTATACAAATGTCTAAAATGTGAAATTAAAAAATTTCGAAGTTCGACACCCAAATGGGTGAAACAGTACAACATTTGTTTTCCATCAACCCATGTTATCTAACCAGTAGAGATATTAAGGTGTTTTTCGCTACGGAGTGATGCTTAAGTAAGTATTTAAAAATTAAATGTAAGTGTATTTATTTGATAGGATAAATTTATTATAAAGAATAAAATTAAGTTTGTATACTTTCAAGGCAGACGATCCGAAAAACAAGTACGACCAGAGAGAAAAAAATTATACAGACGTTGCACTCTACAGTAACCTATCGAAACGTGGTATCGTACAACCTCTATGAGCTCAGGGCATGAATATTTTATTTTTGAAATTAAATTTGTTTTCATCAATTATTTCGACGTTACGTGACTCAGTTATTTGTAGTTCCTGTCTATATTCCGAGAGGTTCTGGGCTCGAATTTTATTAAGAGGTGCGTGCGAACGTTCAATTCTCCCACACAAAAACTGCAAGGCAGATCGAATTTAGTGCAATTGGCACGTAGTCGTTTGAAAGGGGTAAAATGGAATTGTGCAGTTCACTTTACACTTAGGTTCCTCGACAAATTCAGCTCACTTATATCATCTCACTAATCTCAAGGTTAGGGCACCAAATACGTTTCCGCGAAACCTTTCCCCACCAAAACTTTCTAATGGTATTTAACTCTAAGTGAATATTTTGAAAATTTGTAATTGAGGGCACCGTCCCCAATGGTTGTGCATAGTGTAAATCAGATGTTTTTTATTCGGTCAACCTCTTACATTTAAGGTCTATAACTACCTCATAACTTCAACTTTGTAGTGGTATAAATAAGGCCCAGGTGAAGTCGCTGTTAGTGGCAGGGACAAACTTAAGACTGCTTTTCGCGTGGACAGATATAGATACTTATTCTGTTGTAGAGTTAGCTCAACTAGCAGCTCGGACATTCTAACACTTGATGACGGAAGTACCAATCTGGTATAAAAAGAGGTTTTTCAATTGAAGTAAATATGATCAGTTATGAGTAATACTCGCATGCAAAGCCGCGGGAGACTGTTTGTGAAATATAAATTAATAACGTGTAAACAATGTACTGCGGATGTCGAATTTAGCATTTAACATGTTCCCTATTTAACATGTATAAATTTTTTTGTATTCTCGCCATGAAAAATTTTTGAACAACATTACAGGAGTTCATCAAATCCTATATAGTGATCGACAAAATCATGTCACATGACTGACATATCCTACCGGCGATGTTCGTCGGTAATGAACAGCCACTTCAGTTCACGTCTGTTGTACTATTAATTGTGTGGTAATATGGTGTTAGCAGATAATGCATGGGAAATTGTGTGAAAAAGAGTAGTCACTAGTCATAATAAAATAAATGTTGGAGTGAAATTGTTAACCATGAATAGAGGTACGTGAATTTCACGATTTTATGTGGCATCGGCCTAAATTTCTCAGCCCTGTACACACACTGGCCACAATCTATTCATTCACTTATAATTGTAAAGCGGGTAGTTCCGCGAATTATTTATTGCGGCCAGCAGTAGTGTTACCGAGTCACAGGTCTGACTTTGACGTTTACCTTCTTGGAGTTAAAATCAGCATAGAACAAATCCACGAAGCTCACGTACCTCTGATGACGAAGTTTACCCGCATGCTCTCACTAATACTTTGTCGCCTTGTATGATTGGCAGGTCCAGTGTGACGATTGGTCGAATCCCAACACAGCCAAGCTTCAGGTAAGTTACCACAAGTTCTTAAAAATATATATTAGATCCGATAGTTGCCTTTAATAGAAGGCCGCAGCCTTCGATGTGGCAACCCTGCCAACAGTGGTTATTGAAATAGTGTCTTTATCTATTCTCCATAAACTGCTCAGATTCTTCTGCATGTCGGATAGACAGGCAAATCAGGTAACACCATTTCCGTAGGAGAGCCCGAAGCGCTGTTAAAATGACACTTGTTGACAGGGTTGCCACGTCGAATGCCACGGTCTACTATTACCGGTTCTGTAAGAGTATGAATTAGGCGCTCAGTGCCAAACGTACTAAGTGACATTCCAAAAAACTGTAGAAAAATTATTGTCAATGGTGTGAGAAACTTAACAACACTTCTTACAAAAAGGTTCTGCTTATGGATTTTGTTGTTGAGATTTCTGAGATCATAGAGTACAAACCACAAAAATGCAAAAGAACTAAATAATAAAATTTGGCATTTGGTTCCTTTGTAATTGAGCGATTTCAATGTAAAGTGCGACATATTTTGATCACAATAGTTTCAACATCAGATGACACTGCGCAAAAATTTTGTTAATTTTTATAAACTCTACTCGTAGAAAGAGCAACGTTCAGTTAAAACGTCTCGTGAATTGAAACTCCATCCTCGACGAGACAATTACTTTCATTATAGCAGTTCTTACATGATACAAGATACGTACAAACCTTACGCGTCATAGCGTTCTTACGTTAAATCTCATGCGATAATTTTTCATGCAATTTGGCTTTTGAACGAAATCAGAAAAAAATAACATGCCCTATTTTTAGTCGCGAAGTCCTGCAACTAGTACTGCATAAAGAGTTATATTAACCGTTCTGTGCTTATGAGACAAATAATACCCTGGAAATATAGGCTGTAGTAAATCATAATCAAACTGTGCTAATAGGAATCTCTCAAGTCAGATATCAGTAGTTCCATTCGTGTTTTTAATTAATTTGTAATAGATATCGATAAGCAGAAATGACGCACGTATTTAGTAAATGCTGTGAAGTACATTATTTTCATCGTATGTGAAGGAATTTTTATAAAGTAATGTCTACTGAATATCTTCAGAGGTCTAACACCCTTTTTTTTACACGGAGCAAGATACATACAAAATTAGTGCAAGACGCCGATCTCACACTAAATCTCGTACGGGAATTTCTCGTGCTACGTGAATCTCGTTAAGATATCTAGAAAATTTATATTAACTATTTTTCAATGCAAGGTTTGGTAACTTGAACGGAACGAAGGATTATATTGGTAGTTATTAGCTGTTCGAGTTATAAAATGAATATCAAACATACACATGAACGTAAATCATATGCTCAGGCGTGCGCCGAGTAAAGTGGTGAATCACATAACAGCTATTAACACTTTTTAATAAGTATATTGTGGATACAGGGAAAAATAAACTGAACATGCCTTCAGAAAATGAACGTAACAATCAATTGTTTCTTGATTATAAAATGCTTGTTTGCTAATGTAATATATGTTAAAAACAACAGAGGTCATCATCCAATAACTTACACGACATTTTATGGGAATGTATATGAAAGATATTGTTTAGATAGTCTGGCATGAGAGGTCTCGTACAAGATTAGATCTTACGTCGTGTTAATACTGCCTTAGCGAACAAGAGGTTCACTAACCACGAGGCTAACCGTTAAGAAAGTATTTGTACTCAAGCAGACAGCAACTGCTCGCTAGCTGCTCACTGACACTACTCATACCATACGATCACAAGTGATGGTTAAGGCTGGTTTACACGGGTAGAGTAACTAGGCCTAGTAACTAGAGCAAATATTCTCCTGACTACTCTACTATCATACACTTGGTAGAGTATCCGTCCACACGTGTGGTGTCAAAGTGAGATAGCTGAGGTACTGGGCCTAGTTATTCTACCCGTGTAAACCGCCCTTAACTAGCTCGTCAATTCTACTCTCCCAGACTGCACACGTCCACACTGGTATAGTAACTGGGCGAGTGCGCCGCCAATTGAAAAATGCAGTGGTGGGGGAAGGCAAGTGGGCGAGTAGCTATCCACATGTGCTATCTCCTCTACTCTCCCACCTACTAGCTTTAGTACTATCTCAAGTACTATCCTACACCGTCCACACGAGCATAGTAGCCCGATTTTCTTACTTGCCCCAGCTACTTGGCCTAGTTACTCTACCCGTGTACACCGGCCTTTAGAGATGATGGTTTATTGCGGGAAAACTTGACTGTTTGCTGGATTTCAACGCACGTTCAGCTTATGAAAATATTACTGACTTTCGTTTGTACAGATAGCTGTTGCCCTATTTGACTAAGCCAATAAGACTCCCGGTATTGAAACATTTGATGCCTATTATTGGTCTGCAGACATCTGCGTTGCGTCAGACGTACATCACCTAATCATATATGCCACATTAAACTATAGTGTTTTCAAGGGTATGTTGACACAACAAATTTTCGCAATATAACATAATCTATAAATGATTGTATATCGCGAAAATATTTTGTGCTAACATATCCTTGAAAACACTTATAGTTCCTCGCAACATGTGTTATTGGGTGATACACGCCGGACACTCCGTAGCTGCCTGCAAACTAATGACAGGCATCAAATATAGCAAGAGCGGAATTCTTATTGGCTCAGTAAAATAGGATAACAGCTCCACGTACATGCGAAAGTCAGCAATCTTACGGTAGGCTGAATGTTTGTTGAAATCCAGCAAACAGTTAAGTTTTCCCGCGATAAACCATCATCTCTACATATGATTAGACATGCATTCTTTATTATTGGCACAGTGCTCCACATAAGATGTCAAAGAAGTCAAGGCCAGTTGCGATTGTGACACGAACTTACGGCTATTTGAATTATAGGTTGTGACCGATAAAAACGCGGATTTTTCAGCTCTTTTACAAAACGAAATCCAACGTTTATTTAAAGGCCTGACCACATATTTTGAAGTTATACACAAGCGAAACAGCATAGCAGTGCTGTGATCTAAACGCACTCAGTCAGTTTTTGGCAGTACAAGGTTCTAGACATGACTTTGTATCTGAATGGCCATTGTGTGCTGAGGTTGATACTGTATGTGTTACGTCGCGTTTTGGCGTAATTCGTTTGTCAGCTGTTGGTTGACCACTAACCTTGCGCCAGATTATTGGCTTGTGCATGTCGAGTTCGCCTGGCACTATTATTTCACAGATTTATTGTAGGTCAGCTTGACCGTCTAGAACATATGCTTTGATGTGACGTCTTTAGTTGGATGGCAGCTGTTTTGACACACTTTTTACTACTGTAAACCAGAAATAAATGAGAAAATAACTCGTGGGGACTTCACGTGCCACACGCTTGTATAGTAGGAAGCCAATGGATAACTATGTCTAGTGAGTGTGTATAGGCGTGAGATGTCTAGGCAACTGCCAAATGAATCCGCGATATACTAGTGCCTCTTCTTGTAAAAGCTTTTCGCTTCTGTATTCTTATCTACTATGTGGCCTGAGCACAACATATATTTTAATAAAATTAGTTTGTAGTACTGGCAAACATTGTTATGTTTAAGTGGGATTTAATGCCTAGCGAGGTCATTAGAGATGAAACGTGTAAGTATCATCAGCAAATGAAATGACATACTGCACTAAAGTTAAGCTTAATATTTCACTAAAAATGATTAGAGATAATGGTATATTGCGAAAAATTTTTGTTCTACCATACCCTTGAAAGCAGTGTGGTTTCTTGCAACATGCATGGTTGGGTAATAGACGTCTGACACAACGTAGCTGGGTACAAACCAATAATAGGCATCAAATATTGCAATAGTGAGATTCTTACTGTTTTAGTGAAATGGGGCTACAGCTCTACGTACAAGTGAAATCGAATAATATTTTTTCATATGCTGGAGTAAACAGTAAAGATTTCCCACGATAAGCCATCATCTCTAAAAGTAATGTGAATTTTGCTCTCATTTAAAGTATTTCTCAGGTTATCTGATTTTCACGAAATGGTATTTGCATCTGCACATATGCATTTGTGCTTCATGGTCTCGTGAAGCGTGTATTTGTTCAGAAATGTCTCATTTGACTGTGACACTATACGTATGTGATTTTGCGTGTTGAACCTCAGGACGCTGAGAGTTAAAATATGCAATCTATGACCATGAAGCAGACTTGCAAATGTGCACGTTAGGCATTTAATCAAGGGTAGGTAATGTTTACGTTTCGTCGACGACGAGGTCATTTGAAACGTTGAAACACGAGTTGACGTAACGACAGGAACTGAGAGAGCAGTCGGTCATGACCTTCGCTAAGAAACAATTCCAGCTTTACCTGGAGCGATTTCGGGAAAACATGGAATTCCGAAATCAGGATGTTCGAAGTCGGGGATCGAATAGGACTCCTCTCGCGTGTTACTGTTGTGTCACCTCGCTCGGTGTTACTGAAACAAGCAGGTGCGAAAATTTATTCGCGAAAGTCATACGTCACTAGGCACAATAAGTTGGACAGGTTTCAAAAGCAATCTACTTGAGTACTGTACAGTCTGGGTGGTAGAAGTGATAATCCATGGTATTGTTTCAGACGACAGAAGTATTAGAGCGACTGGAAGTATTCAACAGCGTGCAGGTGCTGGCTCCAGGTATCGAGACATACGACACGAGGGACTCGGACCCAGTAGAGGATGTAGGTAAGTCACGGACTGCATGAAGCGGTTATGTTAAGGGAAGAGATTAATATGGGTGAGGCAATACTGAATCTGGAGGCTTCGAAATTGTATCCCGAGTAAATTTTCCACACTGAAAGAAAATTATTGTCATACATTCCATACATCTGTTAAAATAGGGAATACAGTCCAGGTTGGTTGTCGGTACTATCTAGATTGTTCCCACAGAGATTTTTTCTGTATAAGGAGCAAAGACACAGTGGCGGCTCGTAGGTTGTTGCCAGGGAGGGCACAAGTTGCAGAGAACTGTATATGGCTGTGCGATAGTTGACGCTACAGCCACTGACACGCTGGTATGTAGGTGCCACTTATTACTGACTGCTTGCAACGCAATAGATAGCCAGTAGATATTTCATGATCATTGGTATACGGCGGCGCGTTCACTGGAGCGTACAGTTCTTGGCAACTTGTGCCCTCCCTGGCAACAACCCTCGAGCCGCCACTGAAAGAGCATCTTTCTTTCACAGACTATATTGTTGTGACTTCTACAGAAGAGATTGTTGTAGGGACAACCCAGACAGTACAGACCATTAAACTAGACTGTTGTCTCAATTTAAGTGAGGTATTGTATCTACAACAATAATTTTCCTTCAGTGCAAGTGAAAGGACCTGAAAATATAGTGTTTGAATAGTGTGACGATTATATTTGAAACTCAAATTCATTTCTGTTACGTTTTAAATTGTAGCCCAGTATATCAGAGACATCCTAGAAAACTGCGAATAAATAAGAAACCGACAAGGCAACGAAGACCAAAACCAGAGCTACCATATCTGAGATGAAACTATCACTGAAACAATAGCCATATGGCTGTGGCTCGAAAATTCGTAGGATAGTGGAGTCCAGCCCACAGGTCATTAAATTCACAAAAATTTCCTGTCCTTACCAATAACTCACAGGTAGAAGTACGAGTATTTCGCGCATTCATTTGACAACAGACTATACTTCGCAGTTCTACACATGCACGAGCCGAAGTTGGATATCCAGGCTTGTAACCATACAAGTATGTAGTACGTGTAATCCCCGCGATTTGTTTTCATATTTATTTCTGGCTTGCAACGTAGGGACCCCTGTTTTTCGCGAAAACAATTTTGCCCAAGTTTGTTTCATTGACTTACGTGCACATTTGCAATTCTGTTACATGGTTATTGGCAGCGTGTCCATGTTCATAATTTAATTCAGCCAATTACAATAATGTTCATGCAACACTACACGTCTGTGATTTGCCGGTAGAATCCTAAGGCTCGTGACAGTCAAAATATCCAATCAGTGACCACGAAGCAGAACTGCATATGTGCACGTAAGGCACCGAAACAAAGTGAGGCAAAATTCTTTTCGCAAAAAACAAGAGTCCCTTAGTATACGTTACGTTCAACTTGACCTAGACTCAATACGCGAAATAATCATGCCTGTAGACTCACGAGAGTGGCTTCTCAACCAACTCCTGGGCAACCTGCTTGAGAGCAGGGTGCGAAGAAAACGGATTCTCCAATAATAGAAAAAAAAGTTCAAAATATACATATTCGCGTAGTCGATACCTTCTGCAACTTCTGTACACAGTTGCAGCTTGGCGTTCTTGATCCTGGGCGGAGTACTCGTGTTGCTGCAACTAAATGGTTCTACTGGCTGGTGTGACTACAACTTCAGCGTCTGACAGCTTCACTTTATTCACCACCAGGGAAAGGTGGAAAAAATGTGTTTTAAAATGCGACATAAATATCTGTAGACGAAAGTTAAAAACTGAACATAAAACAAGTGCCTAGAGTTTTTTTAACAGTACTCGTGAATATCATAATAGAATCGAAAATTATGTTAAATTTAATCTGGGAAAACCTTTTATTTATTAATTTATCTCCGTTTTTTGTAACCTTTAAATACAGGACATGTATATCGTTTAATATTGCTGTTAACCAAAATGTTTGATATAAAATTTAAAGTTAATTTTAAGTTACATCGTTTCTGATAAAACAAGACAACCAAATTTAATAAAACTACAAGGTTATTATGAAACAGTTCATCTTGTTTAGTCTCCAAAGTGTTATGTTGGCGACATGTTCACCTTATACACTCGTAAAAATATCCCTAGATTTTAGCTACAACTTCTGCACCTTTGGGTGTAGAAGCTGAAGGAGGTATCGACCAAGGCCCCGATTAAATATCGCCACCTGCTGTTTGCACCGACCGACGCAGCGTAACGCAAGTGCAGAGCATGTTAAACGGGTCTTCTATGGCATTACGTGGGTATATAATTCCAATACAGCGAAACCAGACACAACGCAGGTGCAAATTTTGCGTTGCACCCATAAAAAGCGTTATTTAATCGGCCCCCAGGGGAGCAAAGTTGAAGTGAAACTGTGATAAAATTATCGAAGAAAAGAACACGAAACGAATATTTTATGTAATAAAAATAAAATTACGCACACTGAAAACGTGCTGCGGAAGTTGTATATAATAAAATAAGGAAAAGTGTAAGTGTGTAGGCTTCCTGTATTCCTACCGTATTGAAACCCTGAATTTCTTGCAGGGATTTAGATACAAATCTGCAAGAGAGCTGGGCAAACCTGCCTTACCCCAGAAGGTTACTTGATAACCCACATGTAGAGGATATAAGTAATTCATGAGCATAGACTCAGTACAAGATGTAGGTAAAACTTCTGCGCGGATACCATAAGAGTTTAATATAAAATATTAAAAATCAGAGAATCTATAGCGGATGTAAATAAATGATGAGCACGGACATAATAGTGAATTACGTTAACAGCATGCGCGAACCACAGTGGTGCTGTAGGTCTTGCTACGCGGGACGGGTCAGACACAGTGCCATAACTTTATGCGGTGATAGCTATAGAAAAAGTAAGCAGAAAATGTGCTTTCAGTCGAATGTAATGGAATGTAGTGAGAGTAATGCCACCTTGATGGAAATAGGCTATTAAATTATACTTCTTAAATCTCTATGTGCAGAGTTCACTGACTGATTGACATCAAGTCGAAGCCCAAATCGCTGGACCTGCTATTGTGAAATTTAGAAGATGGGTTTCCCTCATGGCGTAGGCAAGCCCTAAGAAAGGATTTTCGCAATTCGACCCCTGAGGGGCTTAAGAGACGTAAAATTTGTTTTCAATTAACCCTCGTATTCTCGAACCCTTCGAGATAAAAAGTTTTGTTTCACTTCAAAATGATGATTACGTAACTACTATATATATATATATATATATATATAGTGTTTCTTCTCTGAAGAAGGAAAAAAGAGCTTCGTGTACTCCTAACTCTACTGTACTGATATTCGTTAACGACATTTATTTTTGTTACGCTGTACTTTTAACTACTACTCCGTAAAATTAATGTAACTGAATGTATTTTTTTAATGAAAATAATAAATAACTCATTCATTAATGACAACTAAAAAAAGTTATTTGGTACGAATGGGACAGTAAATATCTACTACTTATTTACTCAAGTTTAGCTGTACGGATAGTACATACCATCAATAAACATTTAGACTTGGTATGTATAAATGCATGCAAATAAAAACCGAAACAATAACAGTAGCCTGGTGAGAATAATCTGTCCACTACGAAATCAATTTGAATGCATACTTCAATCATTCTCTGGTTAAAGGCCAACACTGGCGTATTTTTCTAGCATTAGTTTAAGGTGTTATTTAAAACATGTCACTGCTGTGTATGTTAGCCAAAGCATTTACCTAGCAGAATTACGGCGTTACCAAGCATAATGTATAACCGCAGTAGCCAGCAGCCAATGAACAACTGAGTTCTGATTGAGTAAGCAGAAATCTGTGAAGTCTAGCCTAAAGGTCAGTGAACCTGTTAAAATATTTCTTAATTGCAAGTCTTCAAAACTGAATTAACACGGAACCAACGGTGTTAAATCCATGAACTGTATGTAAAGAAGAACGTTTTTTAAACCTAGAATTAGCGATTTCTGGCACCTACAAAGTAGCTGCCTGGCGAATCAATGCGCTTTGCTAGATGACTGCGCCACGGCTGAGAACATTCCTTGAGCTGGTTTTCCGGAATGTTGCTCTGTATCTTCGACGCGGCACGATGGGTGTCCTGAATGTGATCCGCGTCCTTTAACGGCACTTTTTTAAATTCTAGAAAACTTTTGCTTGGTGCTTAAGAGGCACTACCAACACTAGAGCTTTGTCGTATTATATGAGATTCAGTCAACTTTCGCAACATCACTTTCAGACAGAAACCATTTTCTGTATGAAGAAGAGGAACATTTTGCTCCAGGAATAACAACGCGTGGAAAATTTTTTTAAAAGAGCCTATAGTAATTTGAGCCGCCGAAAATAACAAAAAAGTAAAGACATGTATATAGGTTCAACAGGTGTCGCAACCTAATTTTATTTAACATCTAAATATTTGTTCTCACCAAGGCTCCCAGGTAGGCGGCAGAAGATAAAGTTAGAGGAGTTATTGGCGCGTAACGGCTGTACTATGACTGTCATGAGGTGGCAGCTTGTATCATTCAGTCTGTTCGAAAGTTTGGGATGTTTTGGCTGGTTAGACTACGGCCGTATCCGACCGTTTGGCTCAGTCATTAGCGCTCCTGGTCGGTGGGCCAAATGTACCGGGTTCAATTCCCAGTCGGAGAAAAAAATTAGAGCATCTTCGCCTAGTCGCCCCTCAGATGTCTCTGCTGAGATTCGAAACGCCAACATACACCTCCCCACGGTTGAAAAATCATAATTACTAGGTTCATAATGTGTCCATTTTGGTTACTCAGTACGTTTTACACCAAGAAAAATCTTATTATTAACTGTATTTCTAAGCAGCGCGAACATTCACTCGTATACGCACACAATTATTTTGAAATATTATACAACGAGAGTGTTAGCAGTTAGAAATTCGTAATGTATTTGTTTTAGCTTAATTATCGCACAATAGTATGGCAATTTTTTTTTAGCACAGTCGTAAAGTAGAAGGAAATGGCCGCCGGGCGTGTAACAGCTCATAAGTCTAGAGCGATTTTGTGAAATCATGTAAAACCTAAGTAAGGTTGGATTGTCAGAAAATCTAACCCGGCGTCCATCCGAATGAGAGTCAAATGATATATATTTGCACCATCTTGGTCGTTGGACCAGAACCCAACGAACTCGAAACTCATAAAGTGCAGTGACACTGTCATGGTGGGGAATCTACTTGTCAGGGTAGAAATGTGGTATCTTTCTCACAGCACATTTCGCTAACATTTTCTGATATTCCTAATAAAAATGAAATAAAATAATGTTCGACACCAGATCGTGGAAAGTCATAAGAATCCTTTCTTGCACAATCAGTGTAGCTACTTGCTTCTTATACGATTGGGTGACGGTTGTGTGTTACGGTCTAGCTGTTTACGAACGATTCTCAGACGTTCAGTAATAGCGCAGCAGAATTAGCAGTGGCCCTTTCAAATAGGAATCCATCAGTAACGACAGAAATGTGTTGGAAATAAACATATTATATTGAAGACTAGCAGTCAAATTTTCCCGCGATAAATCACCATCCCTAATAATTAGAGACCTGAAAAATTCGCGATTTCTGTTGGTACCAAGCTAGAATTCCAGCAACTGTAAGTTCGTGTCACTTTCGCAATTGGCCCGTCACTTATTTGACACTTCCTGGAAGTGTCTTAGCCAAAAGTACAGAAGCAACTAATTGCAGGCCCATATCACTGCGTCATCGAGCAGCCAGTGAGCAGATAATGTCTGCTTGAATACATACATGTTCTTGGAGGCTCGCCTACAGGTCATTGAGCCCGGGAATTTTCTGGTCCCTACTAATTATTAGAGACGGAAAAATTCGCTGGTTCACTGACGGTTCAATTGCAGACAAATATAGCTTTTAATGACACAGAAGTGTTATACACTCTAGATAGAAGGAGATGGTAGAAGCAGATTGTGTTGCGTTAAGGGATATAGCAGACAAGAACTTGCCTCGAGATAGAACAGGGGACTCACTGCCATCGGAACAAGCAGAGAATGTTACCAACCTGGGTGGCCGGTGGTTTCGCCGACTACTTCGGGGTCTTGATTAAGAGACCAGTCTATGATACTTACCCCGCCTATGGTCCCATCAACGTACCTTCTTTTAATCGGCGATAGTGTAGTTTGCCGGCTGAGTCTAACTGTACTGTTGTTGTACATTTGGGGAATTTGGTTATGTCATGCAGACTCACATATTTCTCTAAGATTATCCATGTTGCCCGCCGTCACGCCACGAGGCAAGAAGTGATGAGGAAGGTGATAACCGTATGCGTTTCGTGACAAGCTGCTTATGTATCCGCGTCCCTCGTGTATATTTGATGAGTCAGACTTGCGCAAATGCTGGTTATAACTTGTTGTATATGCTCCCTCTTAAAATAAATATGCTCTATTGGTACTTACCTATCTTATTATAGTGTTTATTTTTTGGTTTGTTTACATCTGGTATACACAAATACATCAACTAACAGTGAAGACTATGCTCGAGTATTTGTCGAGCGAAGATTATCTGCGTCCTGAAGGTAAATCTTGAAGTATGTAATTTTACTGTATCCCTAGTCGTCACAAATATCATGCAAGAGCTGTCCAGTTGCATCTATAACCATTCTCTCAAACAGAATCTAGAGGTCTCCGTACCGACGAAACGAACCCGATTGCTTGCAGGACATGGCACAATTGTTTGCGATCTTTGATTATAATACCATTAAACAGGCAATCCCGTTAGCTGAGTCATTCGATAATGAACACTTTTAAGTACAGGGTTTGTGCCCAGTGTGAAGACTTGGAATACTAGTAGTGATGCATACATGCGACTCGCTTCTGAGGAAACTTAAGTTTAAGGAAATTTATTCGGTTCTCTAAGCGGTTAGCAAAATAATACGGACAGGCACCAGGGTATCACTATGTCGTTTGAGAACACCAAAAGTGATTCAAGAAACTTGTGATGGAAAAGCTTGACTGAAGAGAGGAGCAAATGAGGTTCACAAAAACGTTGCGACAAGCTTAGAAAATCGTCTATATTTTTATGTCTTCATCTCTGTCTTTCGAAGAGCTGCACCTGTGTTAGCCATCTATGTTTCACCCAGTCTAGTATGTAATTTATCCTATATCTCAGCTAATATGTGTTCGGTGCCTTAAAATACAAACTAATCTTCGAGTGTGTTGCGAATATTTAACGTTGTTTGTAAACATATACCATGTAGGATCATGTTTTTAAAACAAACGTGTATTTTTACGACTTTGTACAGCCTGCGGCAATCTAGCAGGCGGCACACATAAACAACTTTTTAACTATTCCGCTACTCAACACTTTCCGACCATACTACTACCTAAAATATTGTATGTTAACTAGATTTGTGCTTAAGCGTATAGTCCACAGCTTATTGAAAGAAGTAACTGAATGGACACACCACACGTGACAGCAGTGCACACATTACTTCACAAACAAATGCCAAAACAGGGCAGTTAATTATAAGACATACGCCTATAAAGAGGGACGGGAAAATTTCGCGAATTCAATAATCCATTGTACTGTGCGTACTCTACTCAAGCCCCAACCATTTGTCCACTAGCTGCTACTCAGTGGAACAACAGACAATGAACGAATAGACGGGGTTGAGTATGCATAGGACAATGGGTTCTAGCCTGTAGGTCACTGAATTCACAAGATTTTCCAGTCCCTACCTACAAACCTTACAAGATGATGCAAAAACGTTATATGCGTAATATTGTTGAATTACTCGATGTACTACTACAAGAGTGATTAGCGACAGTATTTGTGTTGAACTATACCTATAAATAATTGCTTATTCGCAGGGACTCTGATTTATTGTGGAAAAAGTTGACTTTTCGCCAGGCTTCAGTATAGGTTTTCTTTCGTTATTGACGTGTTGCGTCTGATTGGGCCAATGATATCTCGGGTGCGCCACTACGGAACGACTGTGATTCGTCTATAAAAAGCTACATTATCATTCTCCAATCATACAAGGTACAGTTAATACCGCAACACTGTTGGAAAATACACTGGCGCGAAAGTTTTTTGCGATTTTCTATAAGTGTTGGCATGTTTTTCGGTATTTCACCAGCATACTAGTGCAGTGGCACACCCTAGGGGAGGGGGTTGAAACACCCTCCGAAAATGTGTGAATAAGTTTTGAATAATGGTAATTTTCCTGTAAAGTTATATTACCATCTTACTTACACTTATTGCATAAATTTAATTGTTGATATTTAAAACTAGTAAATGCCAAATCAAATAACAAAGCTTTGGTAGGGAAGGTCTGTGCGGTCCAGACTCCCCCAAGACATTACGAAAACTGCTTAAATAGCACTAATTTTGCACCTTTAAATCGAAATTTCCCCGAGGGCGGGTCCTTGGGTCTCACTTATTAGAGGTGGAAATTGGTGTTACTTCAAGGTTCTAGACTATTCCCAACCTCCCATTATACCCAAATACATATTCTAGCTATGGCCCTGTCGAACACCCTCCCCCCCAAAAAAATCATAGAAGCAACCCTGTATTAGTGACACTGCCACTTTCTCCTGTATCTTATCTAGAAGACTTACCAGGAGAGTATCAATACAGAGCTTGAGCAACGTAAGCCTCGCCAAGACCTGCCAGTTATGTCCCATGCAGCCAGTCAACACCCAGGCTGCAGATCTTGTAGAGTCAGACAGTAGCAGTTGAATGCATCTACCAGATAGAGGTACACTCTCTTCGATCTCGGTGAGTGGAAGTGGTTAGCACCTCATTCGCGAAGAGTCCTAGACGGGTTAGAGGGACCATCTTGAAAATGTGTTGGTAGAGGGGCCGAGAGAAGCGCTGACATAGGCAGATGACACGCAGGGAGGGAAGTACTCGACGGTGTGAGACGAGCCACCAGGAACCCACCAGAGCGAGACATCGTCAGCGGACCACGTAAATCCTTCAACAGTCGCCACAACCCTCCTCGCTACACGCGCTATTCTCGTTCCTCAACACCAACTTCCTACCTCTCCCATCCTTCCCACACAAACCTACACAAAAACAAACCAAAAAACATACTACGCCAGACACCGGCTCATTCACGGCACTTGACGACAAGAGCCTGTCGCAACTCGATTAGACTCTCACACAACTGGACCGCACTACCGGCTGTTCCTTCTTGCCGGTCACATTCCACTCTTTTTATCTTCTCTCTGATCAAGTTTTCTAGTAGCAATTTTTCCGAGTCGCGACCATGGAGATTTTAGCCTTGACTTCTGAACTGTAAACATATTGTCACACTTTTTACTCTACATGTTATTTTAGGCTTCGTTGGGATTAAGGGTTTCACTAGTTTAATAAAAAATTAAAATTTATACTTTTTTACAGTAATGTAAACAATCATTTTTCAGTTTTTATATAGTGTTTCTTACTAATGTTCAGTGATTCATTTAATGTTTATTCTCAAAATTTACAGTTCTCAATTTTTTGTACGAACACAGGAAGTAGTTTTAAAATATATTCGTCGTGAGTCAGTGTCCAAAAACGTTAATCTCGAAAAAATGTCCACTATTAATGTTCCAATCTCGATATTTCACACGTAAACCAACAAACTCTTTTACTCACTCCATTCCACCCTCCTCGACAATCAGCGCTCTCTCTTCATCACTCCCAACACGAGCTCACCCCCGGATTCATCGTCATCGCTCGCAGACACTACTCTGTTCCCTTGTCATGTTTCTTCAGCCCGTCGATCACTGCCTCGTTTATCCGTGGTCTTTATAAACGTTGGCTCCAACACCCCAACTAATACCGTGCAATTGATCCCACCCTAACTCACCCGTGAGTCCTCCCTCTGATGAATCATGAACGTATTTTATTACTGTAGCTCATGACTTTTACAAAACTACTATCTTTTTACCATTTTTGTCAACACAATATTTTTATCTATCAGGAAGTTATTCACCTGCTTCCATTGAATTTGTTTTACTATTTCCTGAAATTCCTTATCCTCACTTTGCTATTTAGTAATATAGACGGATGCCTTCGGAATTACCTTGCTGACTAGACACTCTTCCTGTACTTATTTACCCCGAGTTTTATTACTTTCACTGCCTATAACTGGAGCCATCACTTAATTAACCTCTTTGTTAAACATAGATATGTGCCAGACAATCCAATACAGTTTCTTTTATCTTTAACATTCTAAATTTAAAACTGAAAACGATTCAATATAGCTAGGGACTGGAAAATTTCGCGAATTCAATGACGTGCAAGCTAGAATCCATTGTACTGTGAATACTCAATCCCCGACCATTTGTCCACTAGCTGCTACTCACTGGAACAACATGTAATGAACGAATAGACGGGACTTGAGTATATGCATAGTACAACAGATTCTAGCCTACAGGTAATTGAATTCGCGAAATTTTCCAGTCCCTAAATATAGCTACCCAACGCCTGATTTTCCCTACTTGCTTGGGATGTGAATACAGCCATGTCAACACCCAGTTATTACTAAAGAGATAAATTTTGCTATGTTCTAAAAGGGTACGAAATTTTTCTACTCCCTACATGCATGCTCAAGCTTCCATGTTCATACGCACCGACGTCCTTCTCACTTGCTGTCAACATCCCACTGTCAAACGCAATGGCGTGGAATCCCTTCCCATGATCTTGTAGCATTACCGCTCGTAAGGCCGTAGAAGACTTATCTACATACAACATAACGCTTTTATTAAAATAGGGCAGTTAGAGAACCGGCGGGGGAGAAGTAATATACTTTAGTTTTATAAAATGTTTTTTCTTGTTCGTCTTTCCAAATAAACAGAACGCTCTTCTTGTGCAAGTTATTTACAAACGTACACTTCTCAGCATAATTATCGTTAAACCAAGAAAAATTTGCCAGTATATCGATGAATCGCATACTATCAAGGAAGAGAAAATTCAACTATAGGTGCTATTATCTCAGGATCAATAATAAGTTTGCCAATAAATGCAAAGATAACGAACTTGAAGTATTATTCTTCCAGGGATTTCTGCAATATGAGAGACATAGGCCTACATTGTCCGCATAAATTAACGACGGAAGGTTGGCAGTTCCACTCGTAGTGACCCCATGGTGTTACAAAAGCTGTGTATTTCATAATCTTTTCAAACATCTCATAAAGGCTAGCAGCCAGTGAAACAACATCTAATAATGTGGTGTGTATATGTCAGTGAAGTCTACAACGCTAATTTTGCAGGTATCTTTCTTATAAAACAAATTTGTATGATAATTCTCTGTCGCAATTAATTTGTCGCTCAGTTGTGCAGTTTTTTTGTTCAAAATTATTTCAGGAATATCCATTTTACCGTGAAATAGCAAAAGCTTGTTCGATATAAATTATAATGCTTTAAGAATGAAAGATTCGGAGCAGTGGGCCCAACATAGTTTGCACTGACTACTATTAACGGAAATCAGTAAAATAACAGTCGTGTCGGTCAAAAACGTACAACTGAAATTAGGGAAACCACAGTTCTCTGTGATTAACACTTTTTTTTCAATCTAGTTTCACTACGTGGTAGTTATATTTTCCTGGGAATTTAACCGATTTTTAATCTGGTAATATATTGGCATAGGTCCACGATTTGGTCGCGAAAAGATTTTTGCCCCATTTTGTTGCAGTGTCTTACGTGCACACCTGCAGCTGTGCTTCATGGTAACTGACAGCGTGTCTTTGTGTAGAGACGTCACTTATTAGACTGCACCAATCAGAACGACGTTATTGCTACGATTCACGTAGAAAACCAGGGCGCTGAGAGTTAAAAACATCCAATCACTAATCGTGGAACAGAGCTGGAGATGTGTATGTACGGAAAGATGACGCCAGAAACCTTTTCGCGAAAAATTGCGATCCTTCAAACTGTTAACAGGAATTTGAATGATTAACGTTTTGCTGACTGCAACCACTGATTAGAATTGGAAGTGTAGCCGTCGTTGACGAATACGCGGGGACGAGTCATAGCTACGACGCATTTAACGGACTGTTGGCCACGAGACATCCGACACGGGGGGTCAGGATGAGAGGGAACTTGTATAGTCGGATCTTCCCAGCGTGACTAAACCAACCGTCGCTCCTCAACAAAGCTACGTTTACTCTCCCGCGTTTGTATAAAAAGAATCCCAGCGAAGAAAAAAAAAACGACCACCGCTGAGAGTGACGGAAGGAAGGCTAGCATAAGGCCAACGACTCACGTTTCGCACGATTTCCGTGGGAAGTTGGCAACCCTTTGCTCCGCCCATGTCGCCGGCCGGGCGACCAATACGCGTGCGCAGCAGTAATACAGGAGGCTGATGCAAGAAAGAGTATGGAGCTGATGGAGGGAGGGGGTACGGATATGCTCTCCTGAATTCATCTAATATTGAGACGTCAACTGAATTTAAACACGGAAAGATATTTTTACTGCATTTAGCCAAAGCCCTCATGCGTGACAAATTCGTGGGTTCACAGACCTGCGGACTAGATTTTACATATATATGTGTTCTCGAGGAGGGACCACAGGTGGGTGTAGTAGTGGTCAGTCACTCGTCTCTCACAATAAGAGACCCTTGAATTCCGTGAATTTCCATGTCAGAATAGGTTACTTTTCAAACTGTTTACAATATGAATAATTTTTGCTATTGGGCCAGGATTGATACAATCCGGCATTGAACAGCAGTGCTGCAAGAAAACAATCACTAAATACCACGCTGCCTTGTCAGATGTAGTACAACTCACTCGAGCAACAGCTATTGAACAAGTAGCTGAAGACAGAGTTTACGAAGGACTATGCAGTTAAGGCGGACGGTTGCTGAACCCGAGACATTTTCGAGTCTTCACTCACGATGCGATCCAGGACCTGTTGCCGACAGGGTCACTCCTGATTTTCGCTAGAGGGAAACGTGGTGAACATTGCTGTTGGACGGTGGGTATTATTCCCGCGCCACTTGTGTATCGCAAGTCCTTGCCTTCGCTGTTTCATACCTCATGTCATTCTTTAGTGCTCAAGACCACGATATTTGGTGCTGACTAGAACCTCTCTACTCCAGTCTCGAGTCATATGACCTCGGTCTAGGCAACTAGTGTTCATTGATTGCGCCCAGCAAACACACATGATAGTGTCGCATACTTGAAACTTATAACACAGGGCTCCAACATCCATAGAGATGCCAATTCACTACGGGAATATTTTACTTAAGTAAACTTTAATCGTCATTATTGACATGGCTCCATGTGACCGGGCCAATGCTTACTCTGCCACGTCGCAAAAATACTTTCACAAAATTGTAGAAACTTATTTAAAATATTGTTACACAAACAATGAATTTGCTTAGAGAGGGAATGAGAGAGATGCGAGTGAGAGAGATCGAGAGAGACGAGAAAGAGGAGAGAGAGTAGGAGAGAGAGGAGAGACGGAGAAAAGAGGGGATGAAGAAGAGAGAGGAGAGAGTGGGAGGAGAGAGAAGAGAGATACATTGATCCACCTGAAGTAGCTTCTGTTTTATTAATTTATGTATACCGCAAAATGCAGTGATTTTTCAGTTATACCAATATATTAACAAATTCATATTTTTTAAGCGAAGAGACATAAAAGTTCATTTTCACAAAAATGAATATTCCCACGTGTACGTCCAGAAAAAAACATAGTCACTCCAACCAATAATATGAAACCTAGGCGGGTTTAACGTGTATGTATGGGTGGCCCTATGCTTTTGGTTCGTACTGTGTTAACGTATAGGCAAATGCTGTATATAAATTTTTGTCATTCGATATGTAATTTCAACTATATTGCTCTTATAAATTTGTAATATACAATACTTGGACTTTTATGACTGACACAATATTTTGTGTTATTATTGACCACGTTTCTAATCCCCGTTCTACAATGTCGTAACTCCGCGGCTTTATTAATTTTGCCTGCGAGGCCTTCAGCTTTATGGCTGCTACACACTTGCTGCTTGCTTATGATAAGGTAATTTTACTTCAAGTTAGGAAGATAAATACATTATTGTGGACAATTTTGACAAGGGAAAATTTCCGTTGTCAGTTGGGCTGGTACCAGTCAGACGTTAAATTTATGCTGGTGCTTGTAGAGAGAAGTTCGGATGCGATACCGAACATTGCCAAAGAACGAAGTTCTCTCTATAAGCGTCAGGAGAACAAGCGGCAGTGTACCTTGCCAAATTAACAACATTGAGCGGCCTTACCTGTAACATACGCGTAGTCAACGTTACCGTGGCAACGAAACGATGTGCTTGAGGCCTTCAATTTACTTATTTATTTCTGGGTAAAAGGGCGCCGATTTATTTGTGGGTCGGTTGCGACACATGCGTAAGAATTTTTATGAATTTTTAAATGTTAACTTGATAGCAAAATGCACCCTACATTCTTCTGGTCTTGCTCTGAAAACATAGCATTTTAGGGACCTGAAAATTTCGCTGTTTGAACAATCTGCTGGCTAGAATTCACTCAAGCGACTTTTTTAAAATAAAAAAAGAAGTACTCATTCTTGAAAGTACTGTATATTACATGTATGTAAATTAGAATTGTACCGTTTCTTCTAATTATTTCAGTAACTTTCGGTTTCACCAAAAATTTATTTCCCAAAAAATTAAAATGAGTAACTGCATTTCAAAACGTTCTTTGAAGCTAAACCTAATTCTGGCTGGTTAAAACAATAGTACATTTTTTAAAGCCGTACAAAAATATTTATAAATATGTGGGTACAGCACTGAAGTATAGTCTGCGATTTTTTTTTTTTGCGAAAAACAGATGGCTATGAAATTACCAGTACTGCTAAGAGGACACTCCCCTCAAAAACATTTGATTCTTCGTGGGGCGTGGCCTACGGCAGATTTCACGAGATGATTAGAGACTGTAACATCTCGCTTTTTAAGTTTAGAAAAAGCTTAATTTCAAACCTTTATTAGTCACTAGCTGTGCGTTGAAATGACCATTAATTTTTTTGGTGCTACGTTCTGACCCTCTGCCGCGTTTTTTATCCCCGCCTCCACACACACATTTTTGGCAGAAACTTTTGTGGGCTCAAGCACAAAACTTCACAAAAGTTTCATCCCAATCAGATGAATGGTATAGGAACGCGTAGAAGACGAACGAATAAACAAACAAACGTACATTTTTATATATTATAAGTTTTTATGGCAATAGGTGGAAGGGGCACAGTAGTTGATGCGCTGCAGCGCCATCAAGTGGTGACTTGGCGAGTTAGAGTAAAATGGTTAGAATAAAAACTTTCTCCATAAAAAACATAAACTTGCCAAGTTTTATGGTAACTGGTCAAACGGTGTCGGAATTTATCGTATAGATCTCATACATACATACCTATGTACCAACATTTATATATATATATATATATATATATATATATATATATATATATATATAGACATACACAGAATGAGTCTGAATGACACCAGCAAACACTGGCAGGTGATTCCTTATATAAAAAAAGCAGAAATTATGTTTTGCATTTTTCGCGTAAACCTAATATTAAGGGAGTAATGAGTCTTTGAATATCATAATTAAAATAGTATTTCCTCAAAATATCGGAAACGAAATGATATAAAAACAATAGTTTCAGCATTGCGAAATGCTGTTCGGACCTTCAAACCAACATCAGATACAACCTTCTACCCTTATGAAAATAAAAGGTGTGCCTGCCTACCCTCTAATTGAATCAGGAATTTGCAAAAGGGACCAAGTCGGCAAACAACAAAAAACTTTTCAATGTGGATCTGGAATTGAAACAGGTTATCAATAATAGATAACCTGAAAACATTGTGTGTGTGTGGAATAGTATGAAACGTAACTCACACAGAAACTCTTTTGTCTTTTATGTTTTGTAAACTAATAAAGTTAGTTGACTTCGTATCTTTTGCAAATGAAATAACGTTCATTATAATAATGGCGTTATGTCTTAGTAGATATTAGTGCAATGTTGTATATTCTAGTGACAGACTAATAATATGATACATGGAAACATGTTTTGCAAACATAGCACCACCTGATACCGTAAAACCCATTAAGCAACGCCATGTATTAGACTACCAGAGAAAACATAATGTCCTTGGTGAATATTATTGGAACCTTGGTATATGCTAGTGAAATAACTATCAAACAACATGGAAACATTTTCTTCAATGACAATAATGTAAGTAATAAAAATAATGCATCATTGCCAAATTCATCGACATGTCTATTGGTCATGGCAGGCCAATGTAGTATATTGTCGTAGAATGTGACCCGTCTTCATTAATTGCAGCATAATTCAAACATTTTAGAATGCCTTCAAGTTGTGATTTTTTGATTGGTACAGTTTCATTTCTCTAGGCTTCGTTCGTTGGCATTACAACAGGTCTCAACTGTCCTAGGATATGTTAGCAGTATTCATTATTTGAAACGTAACAAAACTCTTTAAAATAGAGGATCGAAATGTCCTTGTAATGCCCATATCAGTTTGTCATTAACAAAAGATACCAAGTCCAGGACATGGTATCTTTAACAAAAGGTCCCAAGTCCAGGAGTAGGCCCCTTTTGCAAGTTCCACATATATTTACTAGCTTGTTTAACGTATTTCTTGTATAATAATTGGTTCCTTTTGTTGCTGACAGCCAAATGAATACTTTTGAGAGTCGAAATATCATATAACCTGAATCTGCTCAAAAAGTGGACTTGGTCCCTTTTGCAAATTCCCGATTCAATTGCATTCAACTTTTTTATCGTCAGGATTTTCGAACATTTGAAGATGGTTTATTGAGAAATGGAACCTGTGTAACAAAAAAGGTCCTCTTGTGGCAACTGCTGTTGGTTTGTTGGTCCCAACAGCAACTATGCAATGTTAGAAATGTTGTTTTTTATGTCATTTAGTTTCCAATATTTTGGGTAAATACGATTATAAACTTTGATATTCAAAGACTCATTACTCCCTTAATACTAAGATTTGGCGAAAAATGCAAAATATAATTTCTGCTTGTTTTTTCGTAGGAAATCACCTGCTAGCGTTTGTCGGTGTTATTCAAACTCACCCTGTATATTCTATATTCCGGCCTTGTTTTCAATAGGCATTGACTTTAATAGTACGTATGGACATCCGATTTTCACGGAAAGAATTTTGCACCAGCCAGTTTCAATATCACGTGCACATATTACAGCTCTACTTCACGGTTACAGCCGGCGTATGTTTGTGCAAAGACGCCTCTCATCTGATAGCGCCAATCAAGACTAGGTTACTGCGGTACCACACTTAATGCGATTGCGGGTGGAACCCTAATACGTACGAGGGTTACAAAACACACACCGAGCATAAAGATAAAGTGGAGCTATAGATTTGTACACAAGGTGCTAAACTATTTTGGTGCAAAATTGTTTTCGTCTAAAGCAGGGGCCACTTATAACAAGCAAATAAATTCAGGGCAAGTATAAAATGCCAAACATTTTTGCATTAGAGTGTGTTTTGTAATTGGACCACTATTCATCAGCTATGCCTTTTAGATTTCTGGGCAAATAGTAAACTTGCAGTAACACAAAGAACTAATCACCCTGCTACCTGGTATAGAGGAAAAAAAGAGATGCCTAGTGTCGCAGTGGCCAACGGACAAACAGCTAACGTGTACATAGTACAAGTGGAGCGTGATAAAGATAGTAGCCACATCAGGCCAGGTTAGCAATTGGAATCGTTCTTTATTTAATCACATGGTTGTAATACAGTTCACCTCTAGAGGGCTGTGGTTGGCGCACATGCTAAGGCGTTCGCCTCTCACCAAGGCGATCTGGGTTCGATTCACAGCGAGATATACCAGGATTTCCGTTTTAGGAATCGTTTCCGACGATGGTGTTGTTGGGGAGATATCCTCGAGAATCTCTTGTCCACACTACGCTAACTGAAAACCTGGCCGCTAAGCGCTGGCCAAAACATCTTCACTTAGGCCTGCACCACACGAGCGGTTTTTTCGCCGCGCGGCGCCGAGCCGCCGTGATGCATTGTGATATATGGCAGCATTCACACAGGGCGGCTTTCACGCCGCGCGGCGAGTCGAGATTCCCGCCTGCACCTCAACCCGCCACGCCGCCCGACGTCACTGAGATACATTGAGGTAAATGGCAGCGTTCACCTGGACTTCGAGAAACCCAGTAGCTCAGGCCAGTCCAGTGTTTTGACATCGAACACAGCAGAATGTCTGACGAGGCGTCTGTCGCATCACCCGACGACAACAATCAGGATGAAATTGTGCCGATTGATGACGAAATTATGATTGCTGAAGTACATACTCGAGAAATATTGTAGGATGTGACAAGTGAGGTATACAAAGATCGAAAGAAAAAATGTAGCGTGAGGTGAAGTCTGTAGCGTTTTGTATAATGATTATGAATCATTGCCGCCTAGTAAACGAAGTCTTAGTGATAACTAATTAACCTTTATTTATTATGGTTTCGAATGGGTGTACCTCTATTTAAATTTACAAATGTAATTTTAGAGAAGTTTATTTAATTTCACATTCACAAGGCATTATTTATACCATACTCTTAGTTTCGAATGCATATTGTTGGTTTGAAACACATATAATTGCAAAAAACAATTGAAACATTGCTCAACAAACACAAATAATTTCAACAAGAATTTAACATGACCATGTTTACAAAATATTATATCGTGTGTTTTGACTGTTTATGTTTCGAATAAGTCAATTTAGGTCTGCATATACCGTGCTAAAAAAAAGCACACATCATTAATAAAAAAATGTATTTCTGACATTAATGAAACGAGTTATTAGTTACTCAATTTGATCCTGTGTGATGAATATTGCTGGAAAAAATTTTCTGTGCGTTGATAAACAAAAACAAACCAATCCTGGCAACAAAAAAACGTTCTAGGGTACAGCATATGAAATTGAGTGTTGTATTGAAATATGAATTGCTGTAAAATAGTAATGTCAGCTATTCTAAAATGACAAATAATTTCTGACAGTGATAAAATTACTACTACAGAACAGTGCAAGTATTTATTTACACCATTCTATCTTGTTACGCAACTGTTCCCTTAATAACGAAGTAGTCAGCCAACCTGTCTCGCACAGAATGTACGTTTATTCTTACGCGAACATTAACGTCAACAGTTGGTGGCTTTAAACCTGTACCCGCCCCTTTTGCGGACGAAATTGTACACCACAGCGCACGCTTAGATGATGTCAATTACCAAATGATTGGACACGTTCAGAGGTCTGTGAAGTATTTAGTATTTTCGTATTCGTCCATGTTGCACTCACGGGATACACTCGACAAATTATCAGAATCTGGCGGTGTGGCGGGTACAACCGCCGCCCGTGTGAAGAGACTCTGCGGCCAATGGGCGGCGCGTCGCCGCGCGGTGAAAAAATCGCTCGTGTGATGCGGCCTAAGGCCCCGCATACCTTCACGTTGAAGGCTCAGCAACGACCGACAGAGATAAAAGGACAACCTTAAAATGCGTAGCAAATGCCACATCGCTAAGCACTGAACTGGAGGGAAAGATCACCACCAATCCATTTTTACTATTGGACTGTAAGCGGTGTCCGCAATTTTATTAGTGTAAAATCTGTAGCAAAGTTCAGTGCAAGTGTCTATCTCAGTTGCATATATATCCGGGTAGTACATCTTGAAATACAGCAATCTAGGAAGGCTGTTTTTAGTTATGGCGGGCTTAGTGAGCATGGTGCCTTAACGGCATTCGTCCGACGTGTGTTTTATTTTCCTACATTGGCACAATGGACGCACGTGGAACAGTTACGTAAAAACACGCATATTTGAAGCGCGTGCTATGCTGCGCCTTTTACTGCACTTCTCATTAACTGTGATCCCAAAATATCTAAGACTACAGAGGGGAAACTTACTACATGTAGTGGTACTGGCAAGCAATGTGGTACACAGACAGTAACAAATCAGTACTTTTAGCATCGAACGCAAGCTGGCTAGTTTTAAGGTATATCGACAGTTCATCTAAAACATATCTCACCACTTTTCTCCGCTTTTAACCTACTTCGGTGTCGAATTTCGAAAAATAATTACATTAATTTTTATATATTTTAGCAAACATCAATCTGTAGTAGAGAACACGATGTCTAAAAGTTCAGTGGGTTATATACGTGTCGATATTTTATCGAAAATACTTTTTAAAATCTTTTTTGCCCTTTTTGGTTCAATTCGAAAAAAAAATCCTTAAAATGGTTAAGGGTATCTATGAATGTCCAGTTACGAAGCAAAGAGCTCTTTTAAAACTCGGCAGGTTTGATAGATGTGGAGAAATAATCGGAACTACATTTAACGTATTTTTACCATCTTAATGACCGACTACAGATACATTTTGAAATACGTCTGAGACAATTTGTACTGCTACGATTGAGGAGAAAATCATTACGATAGCCCTTTGAGTTCAAACGTTATAGACGAGCCATAAAACACTTTTCTCACTTTTCACTCCATGAGTCTCAATTTTCAAATAAAAAATAATCGTTTTAGTGCTTTACTACGCTCGGAGGGAAATCCACCCTCGTGATTTTGCGTTTATAGATAAAACTGTTTAGGCGGCTATGCTTTGATGTCTCTGTAAGCCAGTCAGTAAACGTGTGTGTGTGACACACACACATATATCACAAACACATACTGTGCGAATCGTTAATGTATACTTACCGGGCTGGAGTACAATAGTCCTAAAGACAAATAATGAGAGAAACCTTGGGATTCATGAGGGAGGTAGTGGAGTTTCAAAACGTGTAAATGCACGATGAAAACAGGAAAATCTAATTACAGAACATAACTTAGTACATAGGTAAATTTTGTAAATGCAAGTAACCACATTAAATGTTACATAAACCTCACTTCATATATTAAATAGCAGCTGGTTACCCTCTATTGCCTAGAACTTTGTGATCCTTGTATAAAGCGATTTAATATGACGTGTTAGTAATCAGCATGCTAAGTGAAGAAAAAATGGGTTGTTTTCGGAGTAAGTTCTCATCCCGACCGTTTTCACAGACGTCACATGCTTTTAGTTGGAAGTGAATGTGTGGATGCCTGGGGCGTAGGTAGACTGAAAGACTGTTGTGCATGACGGGTCAGTTTCTTCCTGCCAGTTTATTGTCATTTGATGGTGCATTTACAAAATTTAAATCCCCACCTTTGACGCTGTCTACCATCCTCATGAACCCCATTAGTCCCAATGTTGCATATCCATCCCTAATTATTAGTCCTCAGGATCTCAGGATTACACTCCCACTGGGTTAGCTTATATTAACGACTGAACCTTAACACATGTTGTTCTGGAATAAGTGGTCTTAAGCCACATGGAGGGTAAAGAAAATAAAAATACACTTGATTTGTTATAGCACATTTGGCCGGTAATGATACCCTGCAAAGTTGCAGAAGATGACAATGCGCGAATTTGAATTCCGCGCTCTCCGAAGGGCCAGTCTAGTGGCATAGAGGATGCAATGTTAGAAGTGGAGTGAAGAGATTTTAGTCAACACTTAAACAATTAGGTCTTCAGTGCTGGCGAGGGTAACTAGATGTGAGTATGGAGCAGTGCCAGAATGAATGGGCGGAGGAAACGGGCGATCCCAGAGAAAACTCACCGATCAACGGCATCGTCCGGCACGATTCCCACATGTGTAAGTCCGGGGATCGACCCCGCCAAGAATCGAACCCAGATTGCCTAGGTGAGAGGCGAGAGGTCTGACTTCTCGACCACCGCGGCCCCTTGCGAGGTTAGAGGATGAGCAAGTGCAGCAGAATGGAAAGAGGGGTATCTAGGAGCATGTAAAGGTGAGACGCCAATAAGCGCCTAGATAACTGTAGCCTGTAATACCTCTGTGTTTTGTTTGACAGCCCTCGTCATCCTCTCACTTAATGGACTGGCACCTCGGAGCGCGCGGAATTCAAATTCGCGCATTGATGTTTGCGTCTATAACTTTGAAGTATGTCATTTCCTGGCAAATGTTCACTAACTTTTAATATTTCTTTTTGCATTCTCTACCCTCTGTGTTATTTACGACTACTAATTCCGGATCATCAAGGTTGACACGGCGCATTGCACCCAGATGATGATAAAGACAAAGGTTGTGGTATGTGACTGGCAGGCTGGCAGCCTGGTCCCACGTGCTCGCCGCCGGAACTGTATCGGACACGGCCAGGTAACTGCTCCGCCTGAACGGCCGTGTCGCCACCGCAACAACATGTTTCCTGCCGGCGTGCAACCTTTGCGGCTTCTTGTCCATCTCTCTCTCTCCCTTTTTTCTAACTACTCAAGAAAATGAGCGCAAATGGTCGTAAACAAGCGCTTTGTTTCCTAAAAGAAACTCAGCAATTTGGTGGAAAGGGGTGACTCGTAGAAATAACGCTTCACGTCATTTTGCCAATGGGAGGAGACTGCCCTATTTTGCATTCTAATTGAGACATAATGTCCATTATTTAATTAAGAAAATAAAGCATACAAGTGTTGGACAATCATTTAGAAAAATGGTCATTGTGAACAATTTGAATTGTATAATATATGCCTTTTTGGCTTAGCAGGGCAGTATAGCTACGCTTGCCAAAATCATGTCGATGTGGGCTAGCCATACTTATTTACATATTCAAAAGATGATTCACCTTAAAACTTGAATCAACATATCCCATTTTAGTTAACACTGCAACTTCAAACCATTGTATTGGACCACGGTATTATAAAAATGCAACACCATGACAGGCCTCTATAAAATCTCTGACAATTTAGGAGCCAAACGCAAAGTATAGAAGCAATTTATATATACACTACATTCATACATACAAACGTATATCATATATATTATTTATAAGACCTCTAATAACTACGACATATATTATTTGTGTCTTATCTAGAGGTATAAAGTGTACTTGAATAAAAGTTCCGAAAGATCAAGGGAAAAAAGAAAAGCTCGAGATTTAACAGGAGGGGTTAAAGTATAGTAACTAACGTGTGTGATAAGAAACAGGTCTAAGAATAACGAATGATTGAGAGAAATGTAATGAATAACGTATGTGACTAAATAGATCGAACCAAAAGTGACAGCTGGAAAGGGGTCAGAATAATAATAAGTAGTTGAGAGTTAAAACGAGTAATGGATCGAATATACGAGGCGATAGCAGTTTAGAAGGGAATGAGTAATGTCCTCACAGCAAGAAACTTCCTTTGCCACAAGAGAATTTTGTTCAAATATGGACCACTGCAGAGTGACTTTGCAGCAAAGGTAATTTATCTTGCGGTGAAGAACTCTTGCCTTGCAATAAAGAAAATTTGGAAATCTTATGTTTAGGGTCACAATTTGTTTTATAAATTATCCTTGAAAATATCGTAAGTTTCTTTGTAGCAATCATAATATTTGTTTCAACATAAAGCTTATGTTATAAATACCAGAAATATCTTCACCACAAAGATTTCAAATTAATTATGTTAACAATAACACAATAATTGTTACTATTACTGTAACTTTTAAACAACCAATTTCCTTGCGGCAAAGTAATTTTGCAGTTGCTCATATTTTAACAAATATCTTGTTGTGCAACGAAAGTGTTTTTGCTATTTAGGGTGGGTGGCAGGTGATCTATGAATGCTATTTTTCGTAAGTTCGCCAGCTATACCAAGCCTTTAAATTACAATGTGTAGGATGAGCATGGATTGCATATCAACCATATACTACTTCTGGCTTGTCTGTAGTCTGTCGGGAATTCTTCCTATAATATCCTCCTTATTTACATTGCTCTGTTACACTTGTAGCAGCGCTACCTACTGTCGTTCTGCGATAATTTTTACATAGCTAAGTATGATTTATTTTGAATATACCAATATGCAGTTGATGCGAGACTATAACCGCGAACATTTTATGCCACTTTGAATGGTGGAACCCACATCCGCAACGCATATCCTTGTTATTATTTTTCGCCCATAAGCGTTTGGCTCATATTGAAATTCCTGCATTTGAGTACAACATGCAGAAACTATGACGTCAACGAATTTGAAAATTACTGTTTCATAGTAATGGGTTTCTTTAGACAAGCTGCCAACACTATCCCATTAAGAAATTAACGCACGTATTATACGCGTGGATTTGGACGTTAAAGTTACTGTGTCATTTTTTCCTCAAAGAAACGTGGACATGTTCCGAAGAACAAGTATTTTATCACAACTGTACATTTCAATCAAGTGGAACACTGTCCCTCCTCTTTGTTAGATACAAACAATATAATGTAATGAAATGTTTGAGGCAACATAACTGAAGAATTCGTTTCTAGTAGTTTGCACTATTCACTGTTAGTTTTTTAGTAGTTCGCACTATACAGAAGTACAATAACGCACTGCCCTTTAGCTGTCGTATGTTCTAACAGACAACTCAGAGATATGCAGAATTATCACCAAGCGTACCTTAACGGTCTATAAGAGAAAGAAATCACAGTTAAGATGTAGAGGTGTACATATTCTCATGTGTTGGCTGGCTGTAAGTTACATTACATAAATTATCTTTTTTTTTTTTTTTCAATTCCCAAAGTGTAAAATTCTTCATCGTGAAACTGGCAATATAAGCTTCAGGTTTCACACGTCTCTACTTAGCTTGACGTTTTCGCCGGCATATTTAACGAACTTTGGCATAATTTCATACGTAAAAAAAGTATTGTTTTTAAATTCTAGAGCAGGGTTCTTAAAATAAGTTCTAAACGTTTTAGACCTTAGGCACAAGAGTTTTGCGTCTCACTTTAGTGATAAGCAGCACGTACACAATGAAAGGTATTGTTTAACAGTAGGTTCGGTAGCTACGTGAAGGAAGGCTTATGTGATAGGCAAGGATAGCAAATACTTTTGCCATTAACCAAACATTCTTTTATCATACACCGATATCATTATTAACCATCAGTTGCGCGAAGGGCAGTAGTATTTATATTGCATGTAAAGGCATAGAAACATTTACGATAAATATTATTTGTCGTCTAGATTATAAAATTTGTAATAGGCTAATTTTCATTCAGAAATTCTTTGAAGAATTGTAACGTGGGGAACATAATATGAATTGAGCATATTTGGTATGAAGTTAAGGCAGGTAGTAATATTTTTTTCATAAAAATTGCTCTGGTTTAGTTAGAGTAATAATACTTCTTGCTTCCGACCTCCGTAGCGTGGTCAATAGCATGCCAACCTACGGTGCGAGAGATTCTTGGTTCGAATCCCAGCACGGGAATGAATGTTTGTCATTTTATTAGGTTTATGTAGTTTGTAAGCCGTCCCTTACTAAGCCTAATGGTATAAAACTGGAGAACGTAAATTAACCCTCTGAAATAAAAAATATGAATATTTCTTACGTGTCAAAATACTACAAATAAATAATTACAGAGTGGAGAGTGAAACTGGCAGGTAGAATTTCTATCTCGGAGCCCACAGACTTCCTGAGGGGTTACATTAAATTAAGGCCCTGTAATGGAGCAGCCACGGAATGCAAGGGCGGGAGGAACTAGAATTCCCCGAGAAAACCGTACCGACTAACGGCATTTTACACCACGTTTCCCATGAGAAAAATTTGGGGCAGACCCTGCGGGGCTGGATGGCCGTGTTGAGCGGCCTTGACCACAACTTAACACTTTTCACAATGCAAGAACCGGTAGATATTTAAAAGTTTGAGAGAACTAAAGTAACTATGTTTCGAGTGTGAGAGACATGAGGAGTGTTTGACTGTAATGCGAACTAGCAGCGACAGCTGAGCGTGCAAGGAGAGGATGAGAATGCAGAGGATTTTGCAGGGCAGCAGGAGAGACGCGAGGCGGAAGGCAGGTCGGTGTGCATGTCGCGGCCCAAGATGGTGGTGGCGCTGAGCGTGCTGGTGCTGGTGTTCCTGGGTGGTGCCGCCATGGTGCTGTGGACGGTGGTGCAAGGCAGGCGACCACCACATCGCCGCTGGTTCCACCCTCGAGACTCGCTGCTTGTTGTCGACTCACCACAGCTCAGCCATCGCCCACATTGGCGCGTCCTACGTTGACACTTCCCTCCCAGCATTCCTTCATTCTCCTCCAGCTATTCCTCCGAGACCTTTATGATGGGGCCGCTATGGAGCTTGCCTCAAACCAAGGCGATCCTGCTTCGATCCTCGGTGGCAATCATGCAGACGATGCCATAGATATGCGGGTTTTCTCATGGGATCTACTGTTTCTCCCTCCTATTAATTCCTGCGCTGCTCTATATTCACCTCATATCACTCTTCACGAGCTCTGAAAAACCTCACTGTTAAGAGCGCCGCCTACTTCAGAGTCGTGACAAGAGCAAGGCTAGGGGTTTACATGTTAAATTATAATAGGTGAGACTCAGTACGTGCCGAACCTACATACATGTCACCACTGACATGTTTGTTTATATAGGTGCGGCCAACAATGCTATAGGATCTTATAGGGTATTTTGCCCGAAAACTAAGAACAAGCAAGAATTCTGATGCCCAAAGTACATTCGGAAACCTCTACTCATAGGTATTTCCCACGTGTTAATCCATATAGTAATAATTTATTTTCAGGAAACAGAACATGTTTTTTTTTCTATTCGAAAGAAATATCTTGATAGGTGACTAAGCCCCACCGAATATAATTAATTTAACATGTAAATCCCTGAACTTGCTCTCTTCAGAGCTCAGGGGTTGGCAGCGCCCTTGAGCGCTATCGTAAATCTCGTCACTCTTCATCGCGCCTTCCACCTTTTGCAGGACTTACTTCCAAGGTGGCTAGGGGACGGGAAAATTCGTACTTTTTACTGGCTTCTGGCCTGCGGAGCCATGACTGAACCGGCAATAAAGGCACGTCTTTATTATTGGTTACGAGATATTCTAGTATCTTATAAGTTTGGTCAATCTCGTATACATCCTGACAGCAGCCTAATTTACAACCTACTGATCAGTTGTTTGATGTCTCCTATTGGCTGACTGCATCATGGCCTGCCACAGAGAATACTTCTGGTTAATAGCTATAAAGTACCAATAGTAACCTTATTTGTGAAACCTCGTAACTCCATTTCTCACATATTAAAAAGGCGGAGAGAAAACTATTCAGTTTCCCTCAAACTAAAAAAAAAAAAAAAACATATTTTTGTATAACTTTATCAAAAATTTAATTCTTTTATTTACGTTTAAGAATATATTTTTTGGAAGTACCTTGTGAAGATTGCTTGAAAGGGCTAAAATGTCAATCTTTAAAAAATGTAGATACAAGGTTTTTCAATTAAGATAACGAAATGTAATAATAAGTGGATCAAAATTACTCAAACTTTAGGTACGTTTAGACCATGTCAAATTCTAGCATTAATATACAGAAACGAAACACTTATACTGTACAATGGTTCCCGGCATTCCCTGCTAGAATACTACAACTGTACCTCACTGTCTGACCGTCTACCGTGCAGTCAGCTATGAGGCGATCAGCAACATCGGTGAACTTATCGAAGGCATGATAATTCAGAATATAATGTGTATGACGCTCTTTGTCTATACACAGAGCAACATTGATTTTGGTGAAAATAATTTGGCACCATCTTCCTTCAAGGCCTTATATGTACATCTGCAACCATGCTTAATAGTAATATTGGCAGTGTGTATTTCTGCAGACTCGTATATAATTTGACTGTGTCAATCAGAATACGGTTACTAAGAAACCACACGTGTTTTGCAGGTATGACCCTAAGACGTTGAGAGTTAAAAACATGACCATGAAGTAGAGCTGCCGAAACAAGCTGGTGCAAAAATATCTTCGCGAATATTTCCGGTCGCTAGTTATAAACCAGACGTTGGTGAACTCAGAAAAAATATGATAACGCAGGCTGTCATCAGAATGACATTAGTAACATAATCGTAAATAAGGTCACATAAGGTTTTTGATAAAATGTCTGACTGGATGGCTGTTGAATCCGCTACATTCCCGGGTCTTTGTCGTTTATCAATTTAGATACAATTTTTTTTCTGCTCCTTGGTTAAGAAATCCTTCTACACGATAGACGAATTTCGCTACAGTTACCATGCTACTTCAAAATTTTCATGGAAATAATTTTCTTCCAACTGGCCTTTATGTGAAGCTGAATGATTGTATACCTAAAAAGGGGCATGTTGAAAATTTATGCTTGCTGCAAATTTTATGCATGGAAATTAACTTTAAAGCTTTCTCTATTGTTGCAGGCGTTACACTACGTACTGTCATCATTTAATTTGTGAGCAGAATCATGGAAGTTAAACAAAGTCATGGTGTCTTAAAGTTAATCTAGCATTTACCGAAAATGGACTACGTTCAGTAACAATTGTTTAAATTAGCGACATGACTTTGAAAAATGTGTAACGTATTTCCTTACCCTTCGTCTCTGACAGATATTGATGTTTTGCATTTATTGACTGATAATATTTATTTAATTTTGTATTTTACGTTATTTATATTTGGATACTTGTTATTTATATGTGCCACATACCAAATATGTCTCTTTTGTTGGGCAATCTTCCTTTTCTAAAGTATAATTCTACAATCTAATATGAAATGTTTTGTTGACACGAACTAAGTAGTGATTCAACAAAAATATTTGTTCTTCGAAATTTAAAAGAATAATATTGTTCTAATGGAGAATCACCTCTGATTTAGCGTGGTAGCAATATTTTATAGTAGATTTATTGGGAATTTTTAGGGTGGTTATAACTCATCGCACTGTTGAAATATTTCAATCCAACAAGGTAGGAGTAAAGAAGTTGTCTGAAATATTTTCGGTGCTATGAATAAAAATGTTGTAATAGATGCGTAATGTACAGATAAAAATAGTTTACACAATACTGTTAACCTGATGATCGTATTTTCACGTACTCGTATTACATGTATATGGTGACGAGGTTTGGCGGTGGGTATGTAGAAGTGTTATATTCTGGCAATGTTCTGTAGACGTTTTCAGCAGTCGTGTAGTACTAACCACGTGATCAGACATAATCATCACTAGAAGGCCGTTGTCTTTGATGTGGAAACCTTCCAACGAGGCAATGATTTACCCATATTCCTCTGTATGTAGGACTGAGATGCGAATCAGGGACAACCGTTGTTATTGGCGAGCTCAAAGCCACCTTTGTTGGCAAGGTTGCCACATCACTGGATACCTAACTGCACAGTTAACTCAGGACAAATAAGCTTTTTGATCGATCCGCATCCGCTTGGTTTTTTTTCTCCAAACCAGGCAATTTCGTTCATTTTTTTCTGTATTATCAAGAGATTTCAGATTTTAAATTTGGTATTTTTACGTCAGTCATTACTCTTGTTTTAGAATACCAAAACCCATTTCTACTGTAAAAAATAAAGATAGTCCAACAGAGTGGTAATGCACAATGCAAACTACCGCAAACATTAAATATCAAAATATACTTATTATATTTAAATAACTTACAATATCATAACATTCAAGTTGCTAATGTTTATATACTCTATTCCTATTTGTATTTGGTTTCCAATAACTAACGGAACTAAAAACAATTGTGGTAGGAAAAATACAAAGACGGTTTCTTAAATAGTGGCAACTACTACATACAACAGTTACAAAATTGTTTACTTCTTTGTTAATAACATCTGAGTGACCCTACCGAGGCATTGTTTTTACAACCTGTATTCAGTAGTTGAAGAACTTACCCGGCGTAGCAAGATTCTGTGAGTCAATTAAAGAGTCCTACAAACTTTCCTAAAACCTTTATAACACTGTTATCCTGTACGGCTACTTTTGTGTAGAACTCGGACGTGTATACATCTCTACGCAAAAAATCCTTATTTTATGGTCACAGTGTTGCCACTATTAAACAGTCGTCTTACATGAAGCACTGTGACATGCCGTCTTCTTATTAGAGAGAAAGAGCGATTATTGTCTAATGATAAAAGTCACTTTATAAGTAAAGTATACGTAAATATAATATTCTTTCAGATAATATCACTGATATAACGCGTTTTTGTAGCAGTATTGTACCAAGAGAATGGTTAATAATATACTTTTTGCCATCGTTATCTTAAGTTTATTTCCGCCTAGTTACTAGCCATGTTTTTCGTTTTATATATAGATATATATAACGTATGAACCGATCATCTTTAGAAACACATTGGTTACGATTTTAACTCCATTGTCCCTTTCCTCTAATAATGACGTCCTAGTGTGTCAGTGTCTTCGTTTTTAGATCTGAGTTTATAGTCTGCCATAGTGGGTCTGTAACTAACTATAACAACTGACTAAAATGTGACTATCTCACATTCAGCACCATTCATGAGCATCAATAATTCGCCAGGTTAAATATTGCCTGCTGTATTTTGCCAATCCTGGATCTGCTCACTTCAGACCTGAGCCTATTACATGTAAAACGTCCCTGATTATAAAGCCACAGAAATTATTTTCCAGTCATAGGAAAAGTAGACCTTAGCTTTGCAATGTGACTTTTTCATCTGTGATTCTTAGTTCCTTTGAAGTCATTAAGAAACTCTTCTCAGACTTCTGTATTTGCACGTGAAGTTTATGCCTATATAGTTGACGTATTTATTCCTGATAACCCTATTATTTTCATGTTTGATGCTATTCCAGCAATATGGTAAACTCATTCGAATTACGTGAGTTTAAGCAGCTTGTTATGATTCTGCAGGTGCCGTAAGCTACAGCCACCTATTTGGCATAAGTTGAATTACGCCAAGCAGGACAGATTTATGTACTGCGAAATAGTGCAAACTATATGGTGAACATCTCAGGATTCGTACAGAGCTAGCACTTAACAAGCAGTTGCTGGCATGTCCAAGCCACAGGCCTAGTCATATAAATGCACCAGTTTCACCGCCTGGTGATTGCCAAAATAGACTTATCGCTGTACACGCCAATGATTGCGGCAGTACTATTGTCCAATAGTTAAACTGGTCCTCAGTAACTTATTAAATAATGTTAAACGTTCCTACTCTTATACCAGATTGTATTTATAACATAAATATTGACAGTCAGTAATAAATAATGATGATAATTATTATTATGTGTTATAAAATGCAATAAAATCGTAGGACTAAGTCGTTGATCACAGTAAAATTATATATTTTTTGTTTCAAATACACAAAGAAAGAAACCGCTGGTGTAATAGCAACTTATTCACATTTTGCTCAATTTCACAATGCTACGTAATCGATGTACAACTACAAATAATTAGGTTTGTGAATGTTTGAAAAGTTAAGTGCGCCAGAATGATACGCATCAGAAATGCTGAACTTGTAAAATGATTAAAGGTTAGGCGTCGCACAGCTGAATTCAATTCTTTCCGTATTACTTCTCTTAACCTCGTTTATTTAATAATTTCTATCCAGCATAATGAGTTATTTTTCCAGTAATTAATGACCAGTTTCAGTGGTTTTATTAGTGAAAACTCCCTCCAATTGAATTTGTATGGTTTCCAGACCGTTACGCAGAGTGAGCGAATTTTGGTACAATATTATTATCAATTTAATGGTAGAATAAGTAATTTAAAAATCTCACTAACTAAAATGTCTTTTTTTTTTAATTTTAGAGAAGCCGTTAGCCTTGGTTACGCAATATTGAATAAGATGTAATGAACAGTAAAATTAACAATAATTGAATGGTTTACCCAAAAAAAAATTGGAGTGTTTATACGTAATTTGCTTTCCTCCAACGATTTGATATTTTGGTCTTCGTAAAATTTACAATATTACACCACACACGCATTTCGTACGTGCGAACGGATTCTAGTAATATGAACTAGCGTAGCTAACCACTTTGCTCTCATCTGTTGCGTTTGCTGAACATTGCCAGATAGTTAGCAGTAGTTAGTAAACGTAATGATTACATTGTTACATATTTATTTATTATATGGGGTAGCAAACAAGCATGGCTTGTTTCTTTACAAATAAGCCATATTTGTATGCTTGAAGGTGCATTTATTGTCTGTGATGTGAAATATGAAATAATATTGTTATATTTTTAACCGTTTTGTATTTTTTTGTTACGAATAAAAATATTTGATTGACTTTTTTATATACAAAATTTTTATTTCGTTGGTTGAGTGCAAGATACTACACAGAACAAAAAGCTTTAATTGGAACACATTGAGAACTTTTCGACTATTTGCCCTGTGAAAATGATTTCATACGCCTGTAATAAGGAATCTGCAATCGAACCAGTCGCAAGTTATCTTCGAAAAAATTATTCATATCTTATGTTAACAAAAATAATTATGAAATATTGCATAATTTTTGAAGAAAAAAACCCGCATATGACATATTTGAATATACAGCATATGCTCACATACAAAACAAATACATTTTGGATAACCTCAGTTTACAACGATCACGAAATTGGTAGTGGCACGCGTCTGCACCACGTTTTAAAAAATGTTGAAAAAAGACTCCAAAATTGTTTACAGAGTTTGTTATGTTTGTTTTCATAATTGTTTCTTATGTTTACTAGTAACATTTGTTTAAGTTTACTGAAAACCGTTAGCAACACGTATATTCAAAATGTTGTGTTCAACATGTGCTATCAAGAAAAACGCATGATGTATATTATAAATATGTTAATAAATTCAACAATAGTACTGAAAACATTTTTCTGACAAGTGTTCTCGGTCGGACTAGTTCAAAAGATGTTGAAAAGAATTGTTACTTGTAATATATATATATATTTTTTTTCAGTTTTCACACACATTAATAGCACATCCGTCAAAATAACTCTAAATCGTGTATCAAAGTACATGATTTGTTTGTAACAGTTTTACCAATAATATTTTGCTGCTAAAATAGTTGCTGCTACTTAAACAGTGTAAATAGGTCTTTGTTGGTCTAGTGGCATTGTGAGAAGACGTTTATAATTCGTTTGAAAGATTATAACTTGTTTTGAATATGTTCATACCATTGCTACAGTGGATTTAGTTGTTTTACTTCTTTTGGTCAGCAAACTTTTGTACGTTACTCTCATGACCAAATGTTTTCACAAAAACGCTTTAGTTACAAGAAAATAATTTTGAAATAATGCCAGGAAAGATAAAATATTAGTAATGTCTGTTCTAACTGAAAATTATTGTCAAGGAATGAAAAACGTGTTATTATTTTTTGACAGGTCATTCAAGGGAGTCGCGTTTAAACTCGCATGTAATACACTGTTCGTCTGATTGTGATTTAAATTATCTTAATTTAATGAGTTTACATCATATGACTGTACGAAATATATTCAGTGCCTTTTTGGTTGTACAAAATACATAGAATGAGAATTATCTCTAGTGAGAAATGTAAATGATTGCCGCAGCTATGTTTCTTTTATGATGACACAAAAGTTATTCGGCCAAGTGCTTCCAGAAATGTTTACCAAATTCTGATTTAATAAAATAAGTATTTAATTTATGAGTCTGTTAACTCAATTTGAGCGTTGTTTTATTGGAGACAATTTCACTTTACTCGCGTTCAAGTCATGAGAATATCAGTATTCCAACTACACCTCTCAAAACATTTGAAGATGGTAATGGTATTAACTTTTGGCCCAATTGTGACAGGCTCAGTTCCTAAGTAAAGTATTACTGATTGTTATATCAACATCAGTTTAGTTAGCTTCATCGGTATCTCGGTTGACTACATGTACTGACATATAATTAAAAACAGTGTCAGTATACAAGAGAAGCGTCGAATCAAACACACGATGCATGAATAGTTTTGCAAACTTAGATTTTCGTAAATTACTTTTATTAAATTTCGCAACCTTTTTAACTAAAATTTTTGTACACACTTTTTCCAGATAATTGTTTTCATTTTGACAGGCAGTGAAACAACATACCGTTCATATTGTTATTTTATCATTGTTTTATTTTCTTATGGGAGGGGTAATATACACGAATTTTCATTTGGATTTCAATTAACACAAGTGGTCACTCTAACAATGATTTTGCTACTTTATCACGAAACTTTGCTAGTTCGGTGAATAGGGTACTTCCCTATGCATTTCGTAACTTGCGGATTTATCATTTCGACCATCCTGAACATTTTAAGAAGTGGAGCCACGACACTGGTCATGGGAGGAGACCTCGAGAGCCGTGAATAACAGTTCACGTTAACGAAGTGACCTTTTGTTAATAACGTACAAACTATGCAAGATAGAGGAAATAAGCAAGAAAACTTCTTTGTTTGTTTTGTTATTACTAACAATAGTCTCTTACAAATGTACACTACGAAATACCATTATAGACATACGGTGGTTAGAATGTGAACATTACTTGTTCTTGAAACAGGTTTGGATCTGTACTTCTTAAAATATAAGAGATATGGTGTAACTCACAAAAAACTTATGTTTATCTGTTCATTTACAACAAATTAGTTCCCAAATATATTTGCCCTACAGAGCACCGTTCCCAAGATATGGAGCAAAATGCTGCGTTTTGGACTTACAGCTTGACAAATTGTCAGATTATGTAAGCATAAAGTACATTTAAATTATAGCAATCATTGATTCATCCAGAATTAATTTAGAAATACACAACTGAACAATCTCTTTCTGTATCCGTCGCAAGGCCATTTAAAAGCCACCTTTTGCGGCTAAGACAAATATAGGTAAAACTTAAATCCCAAATGTGATGTCATTAAAATGCAATACTGCACTTTCGCAGACAATCCATCTATAAGAAAACCTGTGGCATACGGTCATGCTTACAAAGCAGTCACTTTTAAATAAAAGAAAACAATTAAAAAGGCAAAGAAAATCACTTGTCAACACAGTGAGAAATAGGATAAAATTAGTTGCAATAAAATTCGCCGGAAACAGGCTAATTGTGTATAATAGTGTTGGTATACTCTCTGCTTTGAAAATAAAGATATTTTTTCCCGAAACTGATTACATTTAGTTCTTTTAGCAGTCACCATTACACATGCAAAGACAGTGCATTTCAGACACAAACTGACACAACTGCACCTATGAGAGCAGGCTTTCCTACACTTACAGGACACCAGCTGCACAGAATCGGAGCTCGAAACCAATGTTGTCCATATTGGTTTCCATCCTCCAGAACTCATTTTCCCAGCCCCACTATGATGAATTACACAATACCCGTAAAGGGAAATGAATAGTAAATTATTGTGTAACTTGCGTTGTGATTCATAAGTACAGATAATTAGTCTCATTCTCGCCTGCATAGGTTTAAGCGACTGGCCCCACACATAGACTACGCCTTTTAAACATCACTCTTCGTATGCTGCTTCAATGCTTACTGGGCAAGAGGAATGGTATCCAGTGTTTATTGATTATTTGTAAGGCGTTGTTTTCGTAGTTTTTCGTAGTTTTCACTGAAGATGTGTTTCTGGAGTGATCATAAATGAAAGTGACATGTTTATCAGTGATGGGGAAAGCCTCTTCCGGATTTTAGAAACAGGTGTAAGGTAACTTTCAGTGCCTGCTGAAAAAGAACGCCACGTGTCCAAGACTTTAACCTTTCCTTTGAAAGAGGAGATGGTGTCGCATCCAGTCAGTGCATGGAAAACTGGAAATAGCTACCTTGTGAACGGGTATGTATCTAAATTCTTGCAGGTTCCAAAGGAAAACTACAGTCCTTCAGCAGACTGTTCTGGAAATTTTGAGACCACAACTACAATGACATCTGTCGCATCAGTCGCATGCAGCAAAAGGTGGGTGTCTGTTTATTCATGGTTGCAGAGACTTATTTTTCTGCGTATTGGTACGGGAGGGTAGCACATAACGCAGGGGTATTTTATACACTACACTTTAAGACATGGACACAATACCGTGGCTGAGAAGTGTATTGCCCTCAGCTGCTCTTTTCGGGAATAATTACATTTAGACCACCATGTACTCTGAAAGTGGTGCCACGCTTTTCACGGGTGACACTTTCAAGCTGATTCATCGATACTGAACAATTACATAAAAGAAATAACTACGATTCCATGGGGGTAAAAGAAAGTAAGGACCAAGCAGAGAGTCCTTCGGCCTTTAAATAACCAAAACAAAAGTTAAATAATGATTTTATATTAATACATTTGACTTACATAAACACACTGTCCCTTTGAATTGGAAATTAATTCTATGATTTATTTGTATCAATATGGACTTGCATTTCACATTTGTCTCTACTACTGCAACAATACAGTAGTTTAAAATACTTCATATGAAATAACTTTCTACACGAATTAGTGTTGTTAATAACAAGCATATTTAATTCACAGACATTTATATATCTCACAAAACAGTAGTGCTGCCTTACCTGTAATAAACTGGGAAATATTGTCCAGTAACAGCTTTTTACACCTCTCGCACGAACTAGGTTGCTGTGCATTCAAGCCGTGAAGTGGTTTTGAAGCAACTTTGCGATTTGGGTTTTGCTACGTTTAATTGGAACACGTCGGTGTCCAGATGCCATGACGGCCATTAAGGAAAGAGTAAACTGTAAATTGCAAGCAATTGTTGTAAAGGAATATCGAAACACGCAGAAAATATTTCATGATTTTGTGGTTACTTGATCATTTGGTAACGAAAACGTGCCAGTTACCACTATGCTTGCGAGAAAGTGTTTGTACGCGAAACTGATACACATATACCCAAACGTTTATCTACAAACAACACTTCCAACTTGCTTCTATAATTTAAAAAATTCAGCATATATAATATAACCTAGCTACTTCCGTATGCACACCAAATATATGTCAAATATATAACTAAACCAAATAAAATATTACCTCATTAATTTTCAACGTTCATCAATGATCAAACACCAAACACCGAGTTACTGGACGGATTACCCGTATGATGCACTTCATTACAGTTACGTTATCCAAAGAATCGGCATTCATATTTAGTATTTTTAATAAATTTTGCTTAGTGCTGTAATGGTATAAATCTGAGTGGTTAATCCAAAAATAAATAATGGCTTGCATTATATCATATCAAAGCGTCATTAATGGGGTAAATGAAATATTGCCAACTCCTAATTTTACTTTATTACAAGGTATAATCATTCACATAAAGTTAAATAGACATAACAAGTAAAATGGTCTCGTGACTAGTGTTTCACAGTACTATAAATTAATATGTTGAAATTCACCGAAAAGAACTACAAAATCAGTAATATCATCAAATAGATAAACTACACAATTATGCATTATTCAAACTGCTACTTCAAGTTTTAATAAGAATAATAACATTTTCTGGGAGTTATTGTCATTTGCAATTGCAATATCACATCAGATGGTACCATCAGTAAATTCGTTTCTAGTTGTCGGAAAACAGAGGTAGTAAGGCGACATCTTCACAATCAAAAACAGCAGCCTTGTGCTTTGATCACACACAACTCGTATATAAGTCGACAGCAAATTTACGAATAATAAATCTAACCGCCCCCCCCCCCTTGACTCAAATTTAATATAATTACTCCTCAAGAATTGTATCAGGTGCATGCCACGAAGCTGTGTCGTCGGCACCTCCCCCTTCACCTTCCAACTTCAGTCTTACAATCTAGGCGCCGCGCAACCAATACGCTTCCTTCGGCGCGCATTTTAAATGTCATTAAAAAAAACATATCACAAATTAAAAATACACACTAACCGTTTAAAAACAGAAAGTAGGTTGGTTGACTAGAATTTGTATCACATTTTAGTCCTTCAAATTTAACTTATTTAGCCAGGTAGTAACAAGATTTCACGCGTGATATCTTCTAATTTAACAACATTACGTTTAATTAAAATATTAACAAAATGACTACGGATTTAAAGTTTATCATACAAAAAAAAGTAAATCTTATGTGTCCAAGTTAGCTCGCATAAATCCAAAAAAATATAAATACGGTAAGGGAGGCAAATAAGGCCCACTTGCGAAACAATGGCTAATAACTATTTAGATATTGATGGTATACAAGAATATCTAATAGAGAAATTACAGTTTTTTGTCTCCTGCATAAATATTGTACAAACTTGCCGATGTCAGAAAGTTCTGGTAACTTTGCAAATAACACAAACATATGTAAGTGAGCCATATTACCTGCAGCAGCATATAATAAGGCTAATGTTAAAAATGTGATAATAAATCCAAAAAATAGCCAGAAAAAATTGTGCATTCTGCACATTTAAAATACAAAATGATAAAAGCATGATAACAATTTTATTTCTTAAATATAAAAATAAAAAATTACTTTTAATTTAAAACTTATTATATTTAAATATTTAATTATACTTTACTTAAACTCATAACTATTGGTAGACACTACAGATTCAGAATAATAACGCAGATTCGTTTAAAGTTTGAACAAACTAATTATCACAAATATAGTCTTACTGTGTAGCACTGCCTTAAGTTCTTAATTTTAAAAAATCACAAAAAACACCAATTAAAATTTCTAATGGATGACGTATTGCATCAAATGGATTGTGATGTATAAGTCAAAGTCTTTAATTCAATTACATACTTCGGCAGAAATAGTACAATAAAAAACGAAATAAATACAATTCCAGTTATTTAAGATATTTTTCACACTTACGTGCCTCTATAACTAACTTTAACTGCCCAGTCATTAATTTACAAAGTCAAAACTGTCGTATCCACCAGTTGAAACCATCAACCGAAATGAAAAATTAAAGAACCATCCACAAACAATAAAGTTAAAGCTTAAAGTTAATTAGTGACAATAAACCACATTAGTTACTCATTATGTTTAGTACATCACCATCAGCTGTAAGTCTAACACATTCATCGTGGATCCAGGAATTGCATGAAAGGAATGCCCTCATGTCTGCAACAAAATCTTGGCAAACACAGCACAGCCATGGCTCTTCACTAGCTTTCGTGGTGGTTGGTTGAATCATGATTGCAGTGGGTTGGACAGATTATTTTCCAATGAGATTTCTGTTCAGGGTTTGAGCTCTAGCCTCCTTCGGGAGGATTGTGTGACGCTTACGTTTGATGTTTGGTATGCTTGAAATTGTGATTTCAGAAGATTTGCCAATCTTTGAAAAAGTGATATGTCATCATCTGACTCTTCTTGGCGTGTAAAAAGACTGCCGTGCGTAATATACATAGCCACAGTTTCTTGAAATCCGATAGACTCTTAACAAAAAATGGCCATAATAGAAATGGTTGTTAAAGTAATTTCCTGGGGACTAAAAAAACATAGTCATAGTAACTGACAAATTTTCTTCAAACCGTTCTTTGTATATGAAAATAAATACATGTACAACATGGCGGTCAACAGCTCCCGAGTGATTCTTGGTATTTAAATTAAAACAAATAAATCGTAATGTAGTTAAAATTCCACGGCAGGTAATAAGGCCCACTCAAAACACGAGTGGGCCTAATTACCTGTTAGCATGACACTTTTATTTTATTTGCTATGGGTAAGAGGAATAATATAAATCGGACTTTCAAGGCATCGGCGTGTTGTTAATGAAGTATATATTGACATCCTATTTTGCGTGTACGTATTTAAAGTGCATTACTTGAAAGGCAGTGGTGGTTCTTTACAGGAGAAACGGTATAAATTCAAGGTAACACTCACACCCATATTCTTCCACGCACGCTCTACAGAAAACAGTATTGCGACTATGTGTTTGAAACTACTGCCATTACATGGTGTCATTAGTAGCTTTGTGGTTATGCTGCTAGCGAAGAGATTCGTTGGCGGGTAACATTTTAAACAGCAACTGGGCCTCATTACCTGGTGGACCTATTACCTGGTGTGCCTTGTTCAAAACATACATGCAGTGAAGTTCAATATTCATTACTTTGTCCTTTTCTCTTTTAGTGCCATTGTTTTGCGCCCTCGCTGCTTTGTTTTTCTTCCTTTGTTCCGAAGTTTGTCTCTTGCCACGATAAGAAGGAGCCCTTGGTCACAATATATAATATTGAATGATGATAAATAATATGATGAGATCTATTACAATAGAGTCCTTTATAGTTATTTATCCAAGTCTGTATTATGTCATATAGAACTGTGCACTTTCTCACTATAAGATGTCTTCGAACGTATGTGCGTATCCTGGCAAACGTTAGTTGCCACCCCAGCGAAGGCTCATGAGACGGCAAGGCTATATGGAGGTGTGGTAACACCGCAACTTACTTCCCCCAATTTTTTCTTTTCTCTTGGTGCTTCAGTTACAAAAATATTATTTCCGTTGGCACCTGCGTGATGCTCTCCTCAAACTAATAATGCATACTTATTTGTGGCAAGTCTAGTCAATTCCCCGTGATAAAAAAAAACTTTGTGAAGTAATTTAGGAAGGCTGTAAAGAAACATTTCGACTTCTGTAAGCTATTCTCCCTAAAAACGAACAACTATAAGCCTATCTCTGATTAGAGTAAATCCTGAAATTGAAAAGGGAGTTAAGTTACTGTAAAAAAAACTGCCTTGTCTTGAGCCGATGGGAGCTGGCAGTTGCGGATGATTCATATCCTAGAGCCGTGTGGCATTCGTACACTACCAACCGAGAAAGTTATGATGGGGGTACTTTCATTAATGTAAAACACTGTCTTAGAAAAAAAAAGTTTTAGCGCAAAGTAACAAATATACTTAAACAAACTTTTCTGTTTTGTTTTATTAACATCCAAACCACCTAATGAAGATTTTCCGTGAGCAGCATACAAAATTATGACATAATTTATTCTTCAAACACGTACAAATTTAGAACATATTTAAGCGATGATAATGAAATTTATATAAAAGCAGGGATAATGTGATTTTGTTATTGAATAGAGTGCATACTAAATACTTCAGAACTCTAAACGTTTCGTCTGTAAAGTTAAAAAAAATTCTTAAAATCGTCTCCAAAGTTAATAAAATTATGGTATTGACGCTGCATTTTTTAGTTACTATCTTAAAAAAAACATTACGTCATTCTAAGCAATTCATTTGAGCATGATCTATTACAAAATAAAATAAAAACTTTACACTCAGAATGCCCTTAAGGCAAACAGGCATGTTGAAAGCTATATTGACGTACTGAATATCAAATATTTCAAAGAATCCATACATACGCCTGTGTGTATTCGATTTAAATGTGCTGTGAACATTAAGGATATTCATCAATGACGCCATCAGTACGAGCATTCCAAACTATACACAATAAAATCTGTTATCTGGAAAACATAACCACATACATAATAATTATTGTTTCTTTGCTCGTCTTATATGCGATCCTATACCATACATCCGATTACGATGAAACGTGAAACTTCGGTGAGTAGTGCGAGCGCCCACGACAGTTTGTGCGCTTCTCTCTCTCTCTCTCTCTCTCTCTCTCTCTCTCTCTCTATATATATATATATATATATATATATATATATATA
>PNEQ01091708.1:0-42500 GCA_003012365.1 Medauroidea extradentata
GGAGTAATTGTGTGCATAACTAATTGTGTTGTGAGAGTTCTAGTTGATTACTGTTTTGTGTATTTCGTAGCTTTGTGAGCTATTAAATCCAGTACTTAATTTAACTCTTTTATTTGTAATTATAAGACCTCTATCCCAAAGAACTCATGGGAATTGCCCACATATAAAGTTTGTGCTCTTCAAACTTGTAACAATATCTACAATCTAGAACGAGTTGTAACACTCCAATCTTAAATTTAAGTCTATAAATTGATCTAACTATTTACGATGAGAATCTTATGCTTACATGATAATTTAAGTCGATATGGATACAAATAAGAATAAGGATCTAGTGGATCAGTGAGATAAAACAATAAATTTTAAATACACAACCGAACAAATTAACAGGGACAAAGTAAATAGCAAGATACGAGGGATTATAAAATTAATCATCAGAGTTTGCAAAAGTTTCGTATGTTTTTGACAAAATAATTTAATAGCAATAATAGCAATGTTATAATATTCGCATGGTAAAATAACCACAGTGTTCTATTCATCTTCTTAAGAGTCGTCTTCACCGGTTTAAAATGTCCGCGTTGGACGCATAGAGACGAGCCAGAGTACCACGCTCAACGAGAAGCATATCGCCTGTATTCGCAGCGTTAAACTGGCGTGCAAGGTCTTCCTTCTAGTCTTCTTCCTACGGGACTTCAAGCGGTGACCCAAACATTGTACTTTTTATGTCATGAAGTAAAGGCTAATGCATGCCTCTCGTTTTGCGCTTTACGAATTCATGTGGTATTTTCGGAGTTGCTGCTGTCTAAAAAAGGTTTTTAGACATTTTGAGAGGCCCGAAAATCATGTTTCTAACAAATGTGCTGAATTTTTGAAAACATAGAAGCATAGTTTCAAGTGTGTGTTGTTTTCGTAGATAAACATAATATGAATAAGTTAAGGGGTTTGGCGTAAAAAGAATACGAGTGACACGCTGCAAGGCCGTCCATGCGCCAGTCGAGGACTCTTCATGCAGGAAATAGTTTGTCTGATAGCGATGTCTCGACTGATGACTACAGGCGTTTACATACGACCATACAGTATTTCAACTTCCTCCCAAATTTATTTAATCTGATTAAGTGAATTACATGTGACGCCATGTTAACGTAATAACCACAACTACTTTGTCTTTAAATTCACTGAATGTTTTGAATTATTTTAATAATTTTCGTTTCGAGCATGTTTGAAATTTATTGAATTAATATTTTCAACACCAGGGAAGAAGTTTTTCTGATAATATTATTTCTAATGACTTACTAGTTGAATTAATATAGGTACAATATTTACTGCGTGCTTTTGTCTAAGAACTATATGATATATATTAAAGTGATAACTTGAATATTTCTTTAATTAAATTAATTGAATGGGTATATAGTTGTATTCTAATATAAACTAAATGAATTCAATAAGTATTTGGTCGTGTGAAATGACCCAGCATTATTTAACATGTTAATATCCTTGTCCACCCAAATTTCTTTCGTGTTAGTCACCAATTTCATTTTCTGGTGTTTCTGAAAAAGGCGAAGAAACGTCTTTAATCTAAAAATAATGTTTGACTAATTACGTCATAAGTATCGACCACATGCTATGAAATTACGAGTTTATAGCAAGGTAATGTATTTTACCGGAGTGTAATAATGATATATTTTAAATAAGTGTTTCTAAACTGCGAAACAACCCGATGAAACATTAATTCAGGCTTGCGGTATTACAATTTTTTTTCTCTTTGATGATCCCGTGTCACTTATGATGATTAATTTTTCTTACTTATTTCCTGATTTAAAATTTGGCAAGATTTAACTGAAAATATTTCAGTAGGGACGTAGCTAATACTTTACGTTTCGTTATGTACTGTGTGTTCGAAATATTAAAAAGGTAACTATGAAATAATTTAGTAAGTTTAGATTTTAAGATAAATATTCTCTCTCACCAAATAATGAAAACTAGGTTAGCTAACCCCAAGTACCGAGTTCATCAAATAATACGCACGTAATAGTGAAGTGTAATGTTTGTATAAAGTAACATCGCAGAGAACGTTACCATTTGAAATCCTCAACTAAGGTTATTTGTCACATTTTTTATTTATTAAACGAAAATGAATATTAAGGCGCCCGCCTACTGGACGTGTGTTAGTGTGACTGAGGCACGGCGCCAAGGGCGATGTTGACCGGCTCATCTGGTGCGGTATCACCTCTACCACAAGACACTGCAGTGGTATAGTAGATCACTCGCCTGACTGACTCTTTTAGTGGTCACATCATATATTTATTGGTGGAAAGTTTTAAGCAAAGTCTATTGCATGCTCTTAGAGTAGATTCACACGAATACCGTGGGTAGTTCTTCAGATATAACAGGTTGTAAAAGCTGTTTTTAGCCAATTTGAGGAGCTGCGAAGTGACTCTTCTATTCGACGTGATGGTTTCAAACGAGTTTTCAGTCATCGCTTGGAGTGTATTGTCTTTCGGTACATTGACGCATTGGGCGTACGTGGAATAGTTCTTTAGTAAAACGTTTTTACGAACACGCGGCGACACATTTTAAGCGCGTGGTAGGCAAGGCCCTTAGGTGTTGAAACATTTTCTACCATGTACACACAAACAAGTTGCTGGCAGCGAGGCGAGAATAAATCTCCTTCAACGGTGTTCACGCAGTCTGGATAATTTACAAGCAGGCAGGAAACGCCTATCATGCGAAATATGTTGACTGCCAGCGACTAATTTATGATGGAGGGAGGGGGAGGGGTGCTGGTTTAGTATCCTGCAAATGATCGCTCTGGTGTAGTAAAAAATAATAGGAGCGAGAGACCACTAGCACGACTGCGTCATTGCTTGCCAAACTCGGCGATCAACTACATGTCTTGTCTGTGTGGAGCGCGAGAATGTTGGCACACCTGCGCTTGTTAGGCAAGGTCGGCATACCTGCGGCTAGCAATCATTACTGCCTAATGGAAGGCTTGTACTATACACGCCTGTATTTCCTCGTGACAGTTTACAAGTACGGTCCTCTGATCTTCCGCTAACATATTTATGCTACACTTGGTTTCAGTGCGTGGTGGGATCCATTGGTCCCGCCCCCCTTAACCTTTTAAAGCATAGTTTGTCCTTAATGTATAGCAGTTTCTTAAAGTGGTATACTAGATTTTTTGGTTAGGAAATGTTATAAATATCACCATATTGCACATTCGAATCCAAATGTTTCCGACCTCTTTTTGGCTTAGGATGTGGGTATATCTACATTTCAGGGCATGGTTCCCACAAAAAAAAAAAAGCTAGTTCCGACCGTGTTCTAGCATTTTTTCGTGTTTGCGTAAAAACGATTACACCCATTTGCGAACATTTAAGGTAGTGTAATTTTATTTAGCCTCAAATAGGTTGTTTCAATAATATTTTTTTATCTCCAGTATCATGATTATTTTAGTTACTTCTCAGCCTGTTTAATTTCTTTAACGCAAATCAAATAATTAAATATATATATATATATATATATATATATATATATATATATATATATATATGCTAGACAGTGTTATTATATTCATAAAATGTTTTCCTACAAGATTGAAATGTGAGATTTCTTTTATTACTCTCAGTGCTTTTTATTCTAATTAAAGTCTTGCTTAGCACCATGGGAGTTAGTTACTCCGCAGTGTTACTCAATTTAATACTTGAAAATACAAATAATAGTAATAATTGTTCGCTGAATCGAAGGACGGTTTTCTTACGCTAGTGAGTGATTGAAGATAATATGGTCGAGGTCTTTAGCGCCGGTGAGGGGGGACATGATGTGAGTATGAAGCAGCGCCGGAGTGATAAGGGCGGGGGAAACGGGAGATCCCCGAGAAAACCCGCCGAACAACGGCATCTTTCGGCACGATTCGGGGACTGACCCCACCGGGAATCGAATTTGGCATTGGTATGCTCGGGAACTGTAACGCAAATTAATATTTAACTGTTGGTGCCTGCGCGGTAGATGACGTTAAATGTCGTGTAGTACGAGCCTGTATCTAGCAGCTGTCCAGAGAACCTGCTGTCGCGGCCATCTTGGATGTGGACGGCGCGGGATTCCCAGTTGAGCTGCGAGAATACGGCTGTCACTATAGCACTTTCCCCGAGTGCCCGTTTGTTAAATATCACCTTGTTAGTTTTAAATATATGTTAATTGGTTCGTTGCAGAACATTCCAGTCTCCTGTCGTTTGCCTTCTTGTGTTTGCAACGATGTCCCGCTTCTAGTACGCCGCGCCGGCGACAACTTTCTCGATGCTACACTTGTTTGCCCGCCGAGCGGAGTTCACAACTTAGACCGTTACAAGTTTATTCGAAAAGTGCTCAATGATGTCCACTTAGGAATATCACTCAGAGAATGTTATCATTTGAAATCCTCAACTAATCTGTAAAACTTCATTTTATTGCGACCGTTAATAGCACTGTTTTTGTATAGGCTGTGTAATTGTTGGTGCAGAACCTTTTAAATTGTCTAGGTAGGACCTGTTATGGGGGGTACAAGGGGACACTCCCCCTCCCCTGGAACAGAGTGGAAGGACAGTATAGGCATTTGTATCCACCCTATGTTTTAATATTTAAAAATATTACAATTTCTGCCAGCTGCATATTCAATATTTAGACTCGAAAACCACTTAAATAGCACCAATTTGCAGACTAAAATCCAATAATTTTCTCGCGGGAGGACTCCGCTTTAATAAGTCATTATAGGAAAAAACTAGGTAGTAATTTTCTGTCAACGATCCTGTTCTCCCTCCCAAATTTCTGTCAACGATTCGCCCCCCCCCCCTTCCCGTTTACAAGAATATCTTCTGCCGCCACTGGGCGGTACAGTAATACTAACTGCTTAATAACAAAGAAAATCTTGAGAGTTAGTAACTTCAATTAGTTGTTTGTATGTTATGCGGGACTACAAAATAATAACGTAACGAATCAGGGTATAATTAGTTTCGGTAAAATAATAATGGCAACACTTCCATGTTGATTAAAATTCAAGCTTTAGATGTAAGATTTCTGCGAAGTTCTTAAGGCGGCGAATTATGGCGTCGTTTTAGGAAATGGTCGTACAAGTGTTCCGATGATACGATCTACGAAGGAAAGGGTAAAAGAAACGCTGGAGAATTGTATTAATCTTTTACCGAGAATGGCTAATAATAGAGCACTAGAAATAATGAACTAAGTCATACTGTTGGAACGGAGGATGGCGACCGCAAATAAGGAAATAAGGTGTTTCCAGCGAAGTCTTTACTGGCAAATAAATGCCTTTTTCATTGGTCAGAGAAAGAAAACCGATAAATCGATCATCTGGCGATAGTTTTTTTAAGCGAGTATTTCAACACTCTGGCTGTATGTTTAAATGCCAAGGCCATGGGCAGTGAAGTGTATCGGGCCGGGGGTGAAGGTTGAATCCATGTTGGCTCGCAGTATGATGTCACTGGTAAGTGGTGTTCCTCTGCTCGCATGACTGTGTAACATGGCTGACATTAGCTTATGTCTTCAGGTTTGTTCTTCAACCCTCCTTCCGTCCCTTCGTATGTTTCATATCTCTAGCGTTACCACATATACTTCTCTCCAAGCTTAATCATTCATATCATTTAAATAACCATAACAAAACACTTTATTTTCTTCCATAAAGCTCTGCGCGAGAGGTTTTTGGACAGAGAAATTATTTTAAAACGAAAACGCGAGTATTTTTTAAATTCGGTTATTACAGAGGCCTGGTTATCATGAGAATAAAAACTATAAAGCTATAAAATTAAAGTTTTAATTTGTTTGGATTTAGCTTCGAGCCCTTATTATTCTAAAAATCAGTTTTATTTATTTACTCGAAAGCAAAGCTTACTACCGTCTAGTGCCGTATAAACAGACACCAGCTAATAATATATCCGCTGAGATAAAAAGTATCATCGAATGATGATGAGTAGTTCAGATTTGATCGACGATTGTCGATTCCAGTCGTTCGCTCGACGCTTGCCTTGCCTTACCACTTGTCATATGAAAATTCTTAAACCGGAATCATATGTAGAGATAAAAGGAAATACACAAACACAGATTCTCGTTTTCTTCTATTGTCATGTGTTTTGTAGGTTAAACCAAAATGGCGGACGTTGAGTATCTCCGTTGCTGTCGTACGCGTCGGCACAAAATGAAATGTTACCATTTGCTATGTGAGCATCTGTGTGCTCGCGACTAATTCTGAGCAGTTGTAGGCAGAGGGATGTCAGTTATTATGGGTGCGACCTAAGTAGTTGTTGATGTTATATTGTCAAGTGTGAAGGCACATAATGTGGGTGTAGTACGGCGTACACGTGCGTGTCTCGAGGCGACAGGTATGACTGGCTGGTGTGACGTCATACATGGTCTCGCCCCACATCTGCTGCTATATTTGCTGTCCTTGTTCCTCGCTACACTGCTACAATGTTCCCTCTCTCGCCACATATATCCTCGCTCTATTTGTAAAACGACTGAAGTGTTTATATGATAGACGTCTCAAACTGTCTTAACAATAAAGAATATCTGTATACTATAGCTAGGTACTATAGCTAGGTACTATAGCTAGGTACTATAGCTAGATACTATAGCTAGGTACTATAGCTAGGTACTATAGCTAGATACTATAGCTAGGTACTATAGCTAGGTACTATAGCTAGGTACTATAGCTAGGTACTATAGCTAGGTACTATAGCTAGGTACTATAGCTAGGTACTATAGCTAGGTACTATAGCTAGGTACTATAGCTAGGTACTATAGCTAGGTACTATAGCTAGATACTATAGCTAGGTACTATAGCTAGGTACTATAGCTAGGTACTATAGCTAGGTACTATAGCTAGGTACTATAGCTAGGTACTATAGCTAGGTACTATAGCTAGGTACTATTGCTAGGTACTATAGCTAGGTACTATAGCTAGGTACTATAGCTAAGTACTATAGCTAGGTACTATAGCTAGGTACTATAGCTAGGTACTATAGCTAGGTACTATAGCTAGGGACCTGACAAATTCGCGTTTTGTTTCCAGACAGGTTAGAATTGAAATAACTGTAATTTAGTGCCACGTTAATTATTGACTCTTGTCTTGACTATTCAACACCTCCTGTAGAGTCCTGAGCCAATTATGAGGAAGAAAATGACTGCAGACCCTATCACGTGATATCGTGGTGCCAGTCAGTAGCTAGCGAACACATGTTGTCTGCTTGAATACACATATATTCTTGGAGGCTAGCCTATACATCAGAGAACCCGCCAATATTTCCAGTCTCTAACTACAGCTAGAGATGAGGGTTTATCGCGGGAAATCGACACTATTTGCTGGATTTCAACATATGTTCAGTTTATGAAAAGATGTTCGTAGAAATGTTGCCGTTCTTGACTAATCCAATAAGAATCCCGATATTGTGATATTTGATATCTATTATTGGTCTGCAGACAGCTACTTTGTGTTTTCAGGGCTATGTTGGTACAAAACATTTTCGCGATGTATCATAGTTAGAGATTGTGAAATTTCGCGAATTAAATGTCCTGCACGTTATAATAAAAAATCCTATGCATACTCAAGCCCTTTCTATTGCTCATTCGGAATAAAGTGAGCACTAAAAATTTAACCTTTGAAAAGTATCACTAGCCGTTACTACATATAAATCAACATTCACTATAGTTGCTTTACTGATTGTATGGTTGGCAGCAAAATTACGCAATATAGTTCCCTGTATTTTCCTATATAAATACAACAATACTGAAACAAAATCAATCAGAATCGACATAATTGTATTTTGTGTGATTAATATACTTTTTTTTTATCATACTATACAGATTCCCACTGACTGGACATTTTATCTGACACGCGTAAACATCAAGTGATGTATCCAGAGAAGATAGACATTTCCCGTCGTTAGCCGTTACACGCGGAAATATATGAATTGGCTGAAAATAGAACTTTAGCACAGCTTTTTCGAGTGCTGACTTCATTCCGAACCGCCTATATTCGTTCATTGTCTGCTGTTCCACTGAGTAGCAGCTAGTGGACAAATGGTCCGGACTTGAGCATGCATAGTATATATTTGATCCTAACATGCAGGTCATCGACCATCATCTCTAACTACAGCTGCTCACTGGCTGGTCACAGGTGCACCACGTCTGTGCGGGTGTGCAGTTTGTAACTTTATTGTCTCATACCATTCCTTGTACGTGTCTGTATGTTGTGTGGTATATAATCAGAACAATACACCACGACGAGAGCGACTTGTTTCGTAAGCTGGGGCTAAGCGGTGTTCCTGGAATTACTTCATAAAGATAAACTGCATTTAGTTGCTTGGATATAATTGCACAGTTCTTTCAAAGAGCATAAAGATGAAATGCAAAGAAAGTAATCAATGCAGCCTGGTGACACACCGCTGAGGGGCATAATGACACTGGTTATCTGATGCATAACTTACGGCGCGGTAAATAAAGTACAGTCGTAAATGAAGTAATAGGACTCTGTTAGTAGAGGAAACAAAAACATAGCTCTGTACACATTTGAACTCAAGTCTGTGGTTTCATTGTACGTTATGTGTTGTTATTTACTACTGTGGCCGCATTATAGAGGATTGTACACTGTGAAAGGAAACTTGTAATCATAGTTGATAATCTCTCACCGCGACAGACCAGGTAATTGTGAGACAATGACAGATATGAACGAGCTGGCAGTCCAGTTTGCTGTACAATAAATAACGCGTACTTTGCAGGTCTTGATGTTAACAAAATAACTGTATGTAATAATGGGATTTGGTTTGGAGTGAATGGAACAATTCCGCTAGGTAGTCATATTGATACAATTTGGAAGGTTGGCGATAATTTCATTTATTTATTGTCTTATTTTTCAAATGGCGAAGTTAAGGCATTTTTTTTACAGATACACAAAGTAAAATTACATAAACATAAAACTGCCAAAAACTAAGAAAAAAAAAAAAACTAAAAATTAAAATCTTCTCTAAAAAAAAAAAACGAAATGAAGAAAAGCATCTTAGACAGTAAATTGTATTATAATATACCAGTATTCCTTTAATTACTACTTTGCTAGTGCTATGAGTAGAGACCTGAAAAATACGCGTTTTCTTCAAGGCGCTAGCTAGAATTCTATCGACTATACGTCTGCATCACGTTCGCAATTGGGCGTTGGCTTACTCGACACTTCCTGGAAGTAGCTGAGCCAATAATTAAACTGTACCTGAACATAGGTCCATTTGACTGTCAGCGAGCAGCTAACAAACATCTGCGGTCTGCATTATTTCACATGTATTCTTGGAGCCTAGCCTACATCTCTGTGAAGCCGCGAATTTTTCCGGCCTCTATTGATAGATCTTTCTCACTTCGTTCCCATATGTATATGAGTGAGGTTCAGTTTGTTGTCGGTAGCCGAAGAGAGTGTGGAACCAGATCTTGTCTAAACAGACTTGCTGGAGATGGTAATGAGGGGCAAACACTACTCATTTAAGAATACTGGGCTATGTCCTTGTGCTACCACGTCATGAGTATGTAAATACGGAGTTTGAAATGTAAATGGCCGTGTAAGGACGTAAATGCAAGATGGCGGGCGAGTGGACTGGATTGTTGGATTCCAGGTACTCGGCAAGCAGACATTTGCGTGTTGGAACTTGTTGAGGAAGTGGAGGGGGGGGGGGGAGATAGCAGGTTCTGCGAGGTGGGCTGTAATTTGCAAGTCAGATGTGTGGTTGGTCGTAATTGCAGCCTAGTAACACCCCCCTCCCTCCCTCTCATGTTCCCCTCATTCCGTGTGCCGTGGGCCTAGTCTAGATGCTGTGCGGGATCAAGTGAACACTCGAAAAAAAACCTGCTAAAGTTCTATGTTCAGTATCTTTCCGCGCGTAACTGCTAACGAAGGGAAAATTCTAATCTCTCTGGACACGTCACTTGACGTAAGATAAATCGTGCAGTCGATAGGTACCTATATAGTTCGATAAAAAATAGTTTATTTACTATATAAAATACAAAAATATCCCTTTTAGTTTATTTTGCTTCAGTACTGTTGTATTTTAATAAGAAAATACACGGAACTACATTGCGTAATTTCGTTGCCAACCATACAAGCAGTAAAGGGACTATCGGTAATATTGAATAATATGCAATAACGGCTAGTGATATTTTTCAAAGGTTAAATTTTTACTCACTTTATCCCGAACGACCTATAAGATAATTTTTGCAGTTGGTAGAAACCTATATAATTAGGTAAAATGAGTTTGTTATTTATATAAAACACTAATATGCCGATTTAATTGGCTTTTATTTCAGTGTTGTTGAATTTACACAGGGAGATGCATGGAACTACATTAGACAGTCCGCTGCCAACCATACAACGTATAAGGTACTATAAATAACTATTGATAGGGCTAGGAATATTTCGCGAGTTCAACGACCAATATGCTAGAATCCATTATCCTGTGTATACCGAAGCCCTACCATTTGTCCATTACCTGCTACTCATTTAGACAACAGACAATGAACGAATATACAGGGCTGGAGTATGCATAGGACATTGTATGCAGGTCATTGAACTCGCGAATTTTTCCTAGCCCTAACTATTGATGACGTTGAGTTATTTGCAGAACGGTTCGTGATTTTTTTCTCTCGCAAAAGTACAGAAAAAATTACAAATTCAGTTTTTTTTAATTCCAACATTATTCACGGGATTTTTTGAAAATGTTTTACTAAATAATCCATGGCATGTCATTTCACTGTGAATTACTTCACTTACGTAATAAGTCAATTGTTTTTCACTATTTGCGTGGTATCAGAACATGAACATGTTGACTCTGACGCACTGTATGTGAGAAAACTATGCGATCTAAAATTGTTTCGTGAGAGGAATCTGTACCCACAAGTACAGTTTAAAAATTTAACACTATTTCCCATTGGCTCACAATTCCCTGGTCTGCCGTGGTGTGCGCTTTTGACCAATAATTAAGTCTCGTTGCAGAGTGAACACTCGTCTGTAATACGACCACACCCGTAATGAAAACCATGTAAAGGTTTGTGTCCAATGAAATCACAGACTGAGTTAAGGTATTAGCAATAACTACGGACCCGTATTTTTCGCGAAAAGAATTTTGCCCCACTTTGTTTCGGCGCCTCATGTGCACAATTGCAGTTCTGCTTCGTGGTAGGTGACTGGATATTTTAACTCTCACCAGCCTTCGGAGTCTACCGGCCAATCACAGGCGTGTGGTGTCTGCAGGAACGTTGTTGTAATTGGCTCAGTCAAATAAGGTACGGCTCTTCACATAGACACGCTGCCAATAACCATGAAGCAGAATTGCATATGTACACGTAAGGCACTGAGACAAACTGGGCAAAATTCTTTTCGCGAAAAATAGGGGTCCCTAGCAATGACGTCCAATCTTGTCTCTAAACAATAACGAGAATTTTACAGGCAGGCCTACTATTAATAACAGAGTTTTCTTTTTAAAGTGACTTTGTTTTATGGAACTGGTCCAGCTGTATTGAGTGAGTGGTTGTTGTGGTGAAGAGAGTACTTGAGGCGACCTCAGGAAGACACGTACAACCCTGGGAGGTCATCGTGACCCTGTATGTTGTGTATGTCACCAGAGGTCAGCCAGTAGCCAAGGTCAACACACATGCCGACATGCCTGCTCCCTTACCTCGCCAATATGGCCTCTAGTAAATGTTTGATTTTCTATCAGGGAAAACGGGGAATAATCAGGGAATTTTCTTTGTTGCAATGCGTGGCCGCCCTGTAATACTACTACCACAAGAGTTATTTATAGCATTATTTGTCAGTGTTGATTTTGTATTTACTTTCTGCTAATACGATTTTGTTACAGTTTTTTTTATTAGTTTTCGTTTTGTAATCACTTTACCTCTATTTAGATATGCAGAACTAATATAACTTCCTTGGAAATGTTTGTTAACTTTGACACTTAATGTTTTGTTTACGAACTAGTAATGTTTGCGCAACGACTGATATCGCACAGGAGATATAAAGAATTGCTACTGCGTACTCGCACTTGGCATTGTGTTGACATGAACAAGTTCACCAGTATCTGACATGAGTATGAGACAATGGGGGTTCACAGATAATAAATATTGCCGCACTGATAACATGTCTGCCATGCTCGTGGTGACACAATAGTAGTGGTTTTATGAGCTTTACAGCAGGCGCCATTATGAAGAAAGCTGCGCATTTATGACGACTGTGTTGTGCACGTAACTTCCTAAGCTTTCAAACTTTCAATTCACGTCTGCCAATTGGCGTCACCAGGATTTAGTCCAAAGGGGAGGGAGACACAGGAAAAAAAAAAATAGCTAAGAAAATGTGTAATTGTAGCAAACACTTCATGACATGTTTTTCAAAATTCGTTTTTATTTGTAAGAACCACAATTTAAATATTTCAGTACATACAACTGTACAAACCAACAAATTCAAAATAAAAACGTAACGTTTACTCAAAGTATCTGTACATGACCTCATGTGTGAAGTAAAGAAATGCGATGGAAATGGTTGTATCATATTAATAGGCAAAACATAGTCCAATTAGCTGTAAACACCTAAGAAGTAAACAGTGAATTTTTTTTTTTTTTCATTTTTTTGAGGGGGGAGGAGTGAAGGGGTCTCGCCTTCCCCTTGCTGACGCCCATGCATTTGCCCTACCCACTCGCTGTTGACAGACTTATTTCTCCTGTCAGACTTCTAATGTAGGTAAATACAAATAGTGAGTTCGTTAAAATTGAGTAAACTAAACGTTACGTTCACTACGCACGATATTCATACAGATTAAACAGTCCTATTTCATAATTACTGTGAAAGAAATTTATTGTTGTATTTTCCGTATTTATAATATTGTTAAAACAGGGACAGCAGTCCAGTTTGTTTGTCGGTACCATCGCTGTACGCACAACAAATTATTTGTTCTGCAGAAGTAACAATATTATCTGTAGAAAAAGCAAAGAGCATAATTAATTTACAGAACATGTAGTACATACAACAAAACTGGACTGCTGTTCCTAACACAAGTATATAGTTCCTGCAACAATAATTTTATTTCACTGTAGAACCTCATTTTTGTGAAACGAATTGTGCAGCAACTTGTTTCAAAACCTTATGTGCACAACTGTAATTCTGTTACATGGTTATTGCCAGTATGTCATTGTGGAGAGGAGCCACTCATTTGACTGTGTCAGTTGAACCAGGTTACTGCGACTACACACGTCTGTGATTTGCTGCTAGAACCATAAGACTATGAGTGTTCAAAACATCCCAAATTCAGTGGCTCTATTTACATTACATAAATGACACATTAGATACTGCAAACTCTGTTTTGCTGAGATTGAGTTTCGAAAATTCGAGTTGCTTAGTTGAAAAGGAGGACTTTGTAAAATTGAGGTTCTCTAAAGGAAAGGTTGTAAAATCGAGGTGTTTACAGAGATGTTTCTTTTTATGAAGTACCGTATTTAAGGACTTGTTACGGAGTTTTGCAGTGATTTCGAAAATATTTTTTTTATTACTACCTAATACTCATATCAAAATTTCGCTGCACAGTTTTGACAATTATATATTATAATTTGTAGCTGAATTTTTTTTAGTAGAATTATACTGAACGGTTTTTTAGATTTCATTACCCAAAGTACCACGTTTTTCGTCGTGAAAATAAGCAAAAATGAAGGAAATTATTTTTTTTTCTGGCGTATGGTACATTTTTTAAAAAACGCGTCCACAGTATTGTGCATCGTGTGATTGCCCTTAAGAGGCAGCCTGGTTCTTATCTCGGTAGACTGCGTCGGCATATGTAAGGCACATAATCGGTGGAGTGTTAAGAGTGACGTAGGTCGGCCTATATAATGTATTATCGCCTCTACATACAAATCCAGCAACTGGCGGACAGAACTTTACTGTTATTCATTTTCCCGTGGGACTTTAAACGGTGACCGTATTATTTTGTTTGTAATGCTTATGGTTAAAATTCCAGCGCCTATTTCTATTATTGCATTTTTCGAATCCGGTAGGAGTTTTCGTAGAAACGGCAGTTTAAAAAGTTGTTTTTAGCCATTTAGAGAGTCTTGAAAATCGCGTTTCCACTAAGCGATCCTAATTTTAAACTGTTAGAAACATAGTTTGAAATGTGTTTTCTTTTCGTAGCTATACAAACGTAATACGTGTTGAGATTGTTTTCCAAATATGTTTGCTTGTAACTCGCTGCAGTGCGTTTCAAGCGCAGGTGGATAGATAGGTACGAGGTAGCACTGCTGTAGGTCGGCGTGGAAAATTTCCAAGTGTTTTCTCACAGCGTAGGCTCGTCTGAAGTGAGTCGATAATGACACGTGATAGCGGAGTGGACGTGGACCGTACAGACGGCGTTAACCAACACCGATATTAGCCTGATTAGCGATTATGACCCTCCTGAGAGGGAGTTAACTGATGTGTTTGTCTCAGCTTCTTCTAGTTAAGTCACTTAACACGCTCCTTCTTGTCCATACACCGAGCATGTTACACAGTTTGGTGCCACAAAGTAGTTGTTACGTAACTAACACCGCATTAGCGCGTCCGTTCCTCTCACATAGTCAGCTTACATCTGCAGGTGTGTGTACTGAGAGATAAGCTTCACTGTTCCGGTTCCAAGAACTGTTCATAGAGTAGGTAGCAGCTGAACAATCAGTATCTAGAAGTGAGCAGTCTTGTTTGTCGGAGAACTATGCATGGTACTGCCAACGTTAGACCGGCCACTTAGGAAATAACTAAAATTCGCAAATGAAAAATATAAGTTATGAGCGAATCATTTATAGTCCGTAATTCCTTCCTATCGCAATGTTCCTTTTGAAGAATACACATAATATTTCTTGTTTGAATCAGTTATCAAATCCACAGATTGATAAGTTAATGTTTTTTCTGTTGATGTGCCCCGTTTAAGGGCGCGGTCTACCGTAATTTTCATCACCAATTTTTTATTTTTTTATTTGTACCAGATATTTTTTTCTTATTTTAGACACAGAATGTGACTAAATTTGGCTGTTAAGAAATTTTTTTTATCTCTCATAGTTTTCGCCTAATGGCCTATTAAAGTGTTAATTTGCATGTTTCCGTTTTAACGACCACACTAAAACCAACTGATATAACAAACTCAAAAAAATCACAGTGGATAAAGACATTGCAGGCTACAAATGCCATGCTCATAAAAATAAAGAACAAAAATTACTTGTATTAAAAAAAAATATATTGAATTTTTAAAACTTTTATTTTTGGTTTCAGAGTTTTTTTAAAATTCAAATAATTTTTATTCTTAATTTTTAAGAGCATGGCATTGTAGCCTGCGATGTCTTTATCCACTGCGATTTTTTTTTTTTTTTAGTTTGGTGTATCTGTTGGTTTTAGTGTAGTCGTTAAAATAGAAACATGCAAAATAAGATTTGAACAAGCCATTACGCAAAAACTATGAGAGATAAAAAAATTTCGTAAGAACCAAATTTAGTCACATTTTGTGCCTTAAATAAAAAAAAATATCTGGTACAAATAAAAAATTAAAAAATTGGCGAGGAAAAATGTTGTACCCGCGCCCTTAACCTCCGTGTCTGCCATCCTCGCCTTCCACGCCATGCAGAGTGCGAAAATTCATGGTTAAAAATATCAGTTTCAAATTGTAGGTTTCTCAAAGGTAGTTCGCAAAAATCAAACAACAGCAATCCTGGGCAGTAGTTTTTGCCGACTTTCTGAGCGAAACATTTCCTCTAGTAACGTATGTCTGACGAACAATCTCTGACGTCGAAATCTCGTACGTTTAGTTACGTATGGCGCACTTAACAAATGCATCGTTCTGTACTAAACATTTAACCTTGAAAAAATATCACTAGCCATTTCTGCATACAATTAAACATTAACTCTAGTTGCTTTACTGCTGGTTGGTTGGCAGCGAAATTACGCAATATAGTTCCCTGTATTTTCCTATTCATATACAACAATGCTGAAATAAAAGCAACCGAACTCGACATTACTGTATTTTATTTAATTAACAACACTTTATTAAACAAACTGTATAGGTTTATACTGACTGCATAATATATCTTACAAGCGCAAACATCAAGTGACGTGTCCAGACAGGTTAGATATTTCCCATAGGTAACCGTTACGCGCGGAAATATACGAATTGGCCGAAAATAAAACTCAAGCAGGGCTTTTATGAGTGCTCACTTTACCCCGAACCGCCTATAGTCGAGCAATACCAACTGCACAGAATGTAAGAAGCTATTCTATCTGCCTTGCGAAAACTTTGAAGGTCAACTTAGTCGTTGGACTATTCCAAAAAGGCTTGTACTGATCCCTCACAAAGTGTAAGTGACTATGTGAGTGTATTAAAAGCACGGAAGGGTGTGTTCTGCTGAAAGCAGTATGATTGAGGGAGGGAGGGAGGGAGAGGGGCAGTAACTGAAGCACATAGGTTGTGTGTGTGTCGCCACGCCCATCTACTGAGAACCTCACTTTCCTCGGACACCCCTCTCCTCTGAGCGACCAGGAGAAAGCTGTGTTCACTCTGCCCTGTTGCCGTCTCCTCACACACACTAGAATACTGTACAGTACAGATATGCACCAGATTCGTTAGTCTGCCCAACATACCGGCCAGTCAGGGAGAGCCATTGTCGTGGAGAGCTCACGCCTAGAAGTGTGGAAGCTATAAGGACGACTCAGCACGCGCATCTCGCCTCATCCTAGCCTCTATGCAGGGAAGGACTTATGTATCTCGGCGCCCCAGGCCCGTGCGAATCAGCGCCCCGCAGTCTCTCTTGTACATCCTTCCTTACCAACTCGCGTCAGTTTACTATTTACAACACCACATAATTTAACATCACTCTACTCTGTCCTCTCGCTGTGTATAATAACAATAATATTAACTATGTAATAATTATTTAGCTTAACTTTAATGCAGTTTGAAATGAGACAGTATTACTAGAGAGAGCAATAGTCCGTAACGTGAAAATGTAAGACATTACATATTATTTTTGCTGGCTGTTATATCGGCCCTTTTGAAAACAGTGATGGGAAATTCTTCACATTTTCTCCTAGCTAACAGTGCGCCCCTGTAAAAGTTGCGCTGTAGGCCCGGGGCGAGTGGGCCTAGGGGTAAATCGGGCCCTGCCTCTACGGCGCAAGTCATACTCTAAGAAATAGTTAGTAAATTTGCCACACGTGCATATAGGGGCGCTAGGAAAGTAGGTATGGTAGAATAGTTTCCCAGACATTCATGGTAGCAATACTAAACGGTTTGTAAAACAAATATATACTAAAGTTACCAGACTTGTATTGTAACAAGTGTAACAGTTTGCATATTTACAAGGCGGAAGTATGGTGAGTGTTCCATACTGCGTTTATATTAATTACTTCCTAAATATTTTAGGACTTTTTTTTTCAGTGAATTGGTGTGCAGTCTTCTCGTCAACTCGCCTGTATGAGACTTTCAATGGTGACCCTGTCATTTGATGAGGCATTATTAGACACAGGTGTAGTGTACATGTCTACACATTGTAATAGATTCTGCGCAAATATTTTCATACCTAAAAATACCGTAAAAACTGCCATCTTCGCTATGTTCTGCCCCTATAAAATATGCTTGGATGAGTAGTGTTGAACTTGTATTGGGTATGCGCAAGTGTGGCGTGGTTTAAATAATGTCCCTAAGCAGACATCACTTATGCGCTATTATAGGTTTTCCAATAACCGTGTAACGGTCGAAGTTTTGAACATCTTATGGGGATTCCTTCATACTATGTATTTTATTTTAAAATGTGAAACTGTGCACATTTAATTCATCAACACATTTTTAATTACACAAGCCGTGTTTTAAATTTTAGGAATATATATTATTTTCCTTTAAGCCTTTCAGAATATGTTCGTTTTACGTCATTAACTAAAAGTAAAGTAATAAAATTTATATTAAATGGTGTTCTTTTTTGGATAATTAAGGAGTTTGTTATAATGACGTAAGGTATAGAATAAAACTTGTAAATAGTATGTGAATATTATAAAATAAGTAGAAAAATATTATTTTGTCACTAAATTGAAAAGTTGCATTACAAATAAATAATCTTTCTCCTGCAGACAACTAGTGATAGGCCGAATCAGTAATACAAGTAGTTCAAAACCGTAAAGCTTGTGTTTTCATTCTCTCATTAGTTGATTGTGATGTCTGATATAAAACATGTGTAGTGTAGCCGGCGCGGCGTAGTGAAAATATGCGGGGTCAGCACTGAATGTGTCATAGAGGGTAGTTGTTGGCGAGAAGACTGCAGCTTCAGTTCAGTGACATGCGCCTAGAGGCTAGTATGAGGCTAGATGTGTGTGTTGTGTCGCCCTTACAGCCTCAGCACTAGTGTGCCTGCGACACAGACCCAGGAGAGTGTCAGCAAGGGGGAGGGGGAGGGGGGAAGTAGGTCGCACTGACAGCATACTGTGTTGATACCGCAGAGTATTGATCCCAGGCAAACTACGCACATGACACTCCCGCCCACATATGTCTGTTTACATCGACACCCACCACCTACAATGTGGGGCTATCACAGCATTACCTATCGCTTTGTAGACGTTTTGGAATTGAGGCCATAGTATTTCACTTATTTCAAACATTTGCAAATAACTCGAATATTTTACAAGAAAATGCTTTGAAAACGTTTGAGACTGTATACAGATTATACACAATATTGCCAGAACGATTTTTAAAATAATAAACTGTTTTTTAGAAAAAAATATTTTGCCTCATATTGGCTTATTTTGACAACGAATTGTGTGATATATCAGGGGCAGAAATTTAAAAACCCGTTTGGTGTATTGCAACAGAAAAATTCATATACAAACGATGACATATACGTGTCAAAACTGTAAGAATGAATTTTTGATATATGCATTCTTAAGACGAATTATTTTTAAGGGAAAATGTAATTTGCCATGTAATTCAATGATGGTCATACACGATCTTATCCTGCAGCTCGCTCATTACAGTGGTATGATATAGGAGGGGGGGGTGTGGAGAAAGCGGGCCGTTATGTAGAGTTACCTGGCTGACTCACCAGCCCCCCCCCCCCCCTCCAACACTGGGCCAGTTGCACAACTCAGCGCCATCTTCAAACAAGCGACTGTCTTGTTGTTGGGGGAAAGTGAGCATGTTGTTTGAACTGTGACATCTCGTTATTCGACTGTGTCTGAGTTCTGTTATCTTCTCTACTGTAATAGGGTTTACACACTGAACTAGACGCTACAGTTTATTTATCAATTTTTTTGCAATAACTTCTGTTTTCAAATATGTTTTGGTAAATGGGACAATGTTGAGGTGTAGGTGATATCTGTGGTGAATTGCGGAGATCATAATACTGATATATGTTCACCTTATACTGGACTTGTAATCATTCTTGAAAGTTGACTTATAATTCCCTTGCGATGATTCTGCATGACAAATTAATGAAAGATTCCAAGAAAATACAACCTGAATAAATGTTATGTCTCGAAAACAGAAATACAAGAAAATTATCTTACATTCCTCCTTAAGAGGGAATGGTAAATAATAAACGGTAAAATCAATAGTTTAAAAATGAAGGTTTCTGGAAGCCAGTTTGCAAAAATTAAAAAATCCAACCTTGGGCAATATGCTTACCAACTTTCTTAGCAAAAATATTTCGGGAGTAACGTATTCGTGAAGAACAATATCTAATGAGGAAATCTCATACATTTAGTTCCGACGCAAGATATCACATTTCTGGGTTATAATCGCTCACAATGATAGCTAATGTCATTGTCTAGGGCTTTCGTTTTGTAGTTTTTACATATAAACTTTCAAAAACGTGTAAACTTAAAATGACTTTTTTGAGCGTTCATTTAGCTACTACGTTCTCGTAACCAGTAGAACTAAGAACTTTTACCACGCATTGTTTTTACCTGAACTATACACAGTTGAACTGTTCTGCTTAGGTTTGGTATTGGAAATCGTTAGTGTAACCAATCACAGTAAAGGCTGTCAGTTTCTTGAGGCCATTCGTGATTCTCTCGAGAGCCGCTATCTTGCTGTAACCTATGAAATACACAAGATGGGGTATTTTAACGAAAATTGTCCATTTTATGTTATTTTTAATCGGAAATATTAACTGACCATCGTGTACACGCCTCGCAATTATTATTTCCTAGTTATTTTTAAATTAATGCTAGTAAACATAACCACTGGTACAATCCGTACAGCCAAAAATGTAATATTTTACATCTTGTCCTATTGGCAGTTCTTAGGCACGATGTTCGCAGTTGTGTACGCTCAATGTTTGCGACTACTGTTTACTTCTTACGTCTACTTCTTACTGCTTAAGTTTTCATTGGGCGAACGTCTTAAGCCTCACCTGGCCGACAGGTACTCCCGTGGCGAGTCGCTGAGCAGTGCTGCCAATTAGTATTTAGAAAATACGTCCAAAGGTAAAGAAAATTTGGAATCCGCAGTATGCCCGCCGAACGTTGAAAATAAATTCCGTGAAATATAACAAATTTAATTAAAAGTATTGACTTGCCAGAGACTCGCATTAGATAGTTATGCATACAGTGGAACAACATAGCCTCGACGAACACGACATTCCCTACGGCGGTGTTACGTAAACTGTCTCATGATCGACAATTTGTGATCAAAAATGTATTCGTATTCACGTCGTGGTGAGAAGGCATTCATCGTCAGAACATACAACACTGAAAAACTAAATAGTCCTACTGGTGTACCTTTTACATTTACCATAGCAGTCTACTATACATTCCGTCCGTGGGTGCTGTACTCGGGAAACTTGACTAGCTACGCCTGTCCGATATGCAAGAAGCACCACATAACTGTGTGTTAGTTTGCAGACACATGTTTGCAGGGGCAGCGATGAGTTAGGATAATGATGCGATGCCTCTCGGCAGTCGAGAGAGACAGAGAGAGATAAGTTATTTCCATTACCCTCTGTCATCTCTACCGTCGAGGATAACCCAGTACAGGAGCTCGCTTAGTCGCCTGGGAGCGAAGAAGTGACAAGGTCGACTTTCCCACTCTGCTGGCATGCACGTTCGACCTTATGGCACAGACGTGCTCGAGCTGAGTTTACCCGTCTGTTTCAGCAGGTGTTGACTGCTGTCTCGTGCTGCTATATCTGCTTGCCTATGTTCATTGAAACTATAGTAGTTGTAAACAAGCTTCTTTCTCAGTAGAATTATATATTCGCACGGCATAGTGCTTGTTTTATGGCCGTTACTTGTGACATTTTACACTTGTAACATTTGTTTAGCTCACCATAGTCTTCTCATAGCGACATGACATAGTCAACATTTGCAAGTTACTGGAACATAGGAACAAAAAAACACCAACAAACTTATTCGATTGAAATAATTTACACTGAAATGAGATTATGGGCTGTATGCCAAAAAAATTGAAATGCACAATGAAATTCCTTTGCCCCTTAAAATATTATTTGAAAATGATGACAATGTACTGTTTTATAGCAATTAAAAATAATAAACATTTTTTTCATTACGTATTTTAGCACGGTGGCCATAATATTTAACCTCAGTGTAAATTATACTATTCAAGTAAGTAACTTGGTTTTTGTAATTCCGATGTTTCCGTATCTTGCAAATTCTGACTTTGACATACCGCTATGAGAAAACTATGAGAGCTAAAAAAATTATAAAAATATTCGTGAGGAAATTGTAGTTTAATGGAATATGTGACAGTGACAACAAAATTAAAAAAAGAAAAAAAGAAAAAAGTGCTATATAATATTGCTCCTTTTGTTTTTATGATGTAAACTTTTATTAAAGTCCTGCACAATTCAATATTGTTAATTGATTCATGTCTGCTATGGCAACATTGTGCGGCATTGTTGTTGAGAGGTGTGTCGAGGCAGAGAGAGAAGGTAACGGTACGCTGTGAGGCGCGGTACGAGCTGTGTGCAACAACGACACATGTGCGCCTCTCTCTGCCAGAACTCATTGTCACTTTCTCCTCTGTACACAGCCAATCACTATCCACGCGTGGGCCCGCGTACCGTTGCTTACACCGATGCGGTGTCGTGCGAACTGCGAGTACGAACCTGCCTAGTGCTGTTCCGTTATTACACGTGCTCGCATGCTACCAGGTAGAAGGAACTCTTGTCCGGAAACCAAACATCACCCCCCTGCGCGTTTATTCTTGCTACATGGGAATATACCGCATTTTCCATGCACTCCATGCTCTGACTTATGAAGTATAGGTAGACATGATGGTTTATCGCGGGAAAACTTGCGTCTCAACATACACTCTTGTACGTGGAACTGTTGTCCTATTTGGCTGAGCCAATAACAATCCCACTATTGTAATATTTCATGCCTGTTATTGGTCTGCAGCATGGCCGTAGAAGACTAGAAGAACAGGTCTGGACACTCGCCTGGATATTTGACCCCCTTGTTGTTTGGCTGTAGTTCACCAAGTTACCGAGAATATTGTGTTTTATTGGCGCTGATGTTAGGGCGGTCGGACTAAACTCCGCCCACTTCCTTTCCGCTAAAATAAATAATTTATCAAAACGTATTTTTTTTTATCAATTTATGAAATACTTTCTTCGCTCACAAATTTAAGAAAAAGGCTCCAGCAATCTTTATTTACTTTATAAATTTAACAATGGGAAAAAGTGGGCGGAGTTTGAGTCCAACCGCCCTAACTGCAGCGCCAATAAAACACAACATTCTCGGTAACTTGACGAACTACAGCCAAACAACAAGGGGGTCAAGCAAAATATATTGGTAGATAGGCGAGTGTCCAGACCTGTTCTTCTACGACCGTGCTATAGACACATGTTTGGCGCGGGGAAAGGGGTCAGGTATCGCAAAACCGTTACATAACAATGTTTATTCTGTACTGTAAGTTGCCTAATTTTGTCCAAACATAAGTTTATATAATTTTGGTTAATTATCAACTTAATTAAATTAACTTTAAGTCAATAACTAGCCACGATTATAAAATACTCATGTTTTGAAAAATTAGACTACATAATAAAAATAAATTTTCAACATTTCTGTGTAACGGTTTTGCAATATCTCCTCGCTTTCAAGATTTAAACAATAAAACTTACTAAAATAACATAAATACGTGACCTATAGTTCGGATGTGGAAATGCCAAGTTCAGCCAATTACAATTAAGTCTGGCATGTTCATGATCGCATTCGTATTTCACTCGATAAACACCGTCTTGATTTGACCTGTACAATTCACACAACACAAGATGGGAAATTTTTTTAAAGAAAATTTTATTTCACCTGTACAAATCATACAAGGCGTTAAATTTTTTTAAATAAAATAAAATGGAATTTTTTACGTAGTTCAAGTATTTAATTGGAAATACTAGCACAGCATAGTTATATCTCGGAATCGTTATTTCCTCATTACTGTACTAAAATGTTTTTAACTATTGCCTCTGGTACAACCAATACAGCAGAAAATACAGTATTCAAGTTCTGATCTTATTGACTAAACTATATATACTTAACTATTGCGTTAGCTCTGTATTGGCGATTCTACTGCTTACGCCTTACGTCTATTCTTACTGCGAAAGTTAAGAGTTAGTGGGACTGGTGCGAGTGACGGACTGTAGCGTGGTACGGAAAGTTTTTTTTTATATATAGGATTAAAAATATTTCCGATGCGTTTATCTACGAAAAGAAGACACACTTCACGTTGCGTCCCTACACTCTAAAAAATAGTTTGTGAATTTACCAGACGTGCGTATATGAAAGCTAAGAAAGTAGGTGTGGTAGAATAGCTTCCCAGACATCCATGGTAGCACTCCTAAACCTAAATATAAAACAGTCAAATGTGTACTAAAGTTACCAGACTTGTATTGTAACATTTGAAAATGTTTGCAAATTTACAAGACTGAAGTATGGCAACTGTCCCATACTGCGTCTGGGATAATAACTTCCTAAACACTTGAGGAAGTTTTTCTACAGTGTATGGTTTTAAAAATGCCGTTCGTTAAATGAAAACATGATTACAAAGTTCCTCAGGAGGGGGGGGGGGGGCAACAATTGGGGGCAAGAATTGTTAAGGAGCCTCCCCCTTCCTGCTCTTCAAATACGTTTCAGCGAGTCACGACTGTTATTACTATAGAAACAAGCGTTAGACTTTGAACTACGCCGCCCACAAATATAATAATGTCACAGCTTAAAGTCACATAGGTAAACGGGATATAGTAAAGCACTACACGCCAGCTGAGTGACTTGCACATAGGGGCGATAATGTGTTATATACGTCGATCAACGGCAACCTTACTGCTCCTGCCTCACACACAAACACAGCCTATCTAGCGAGGGCCCTTAGAGCGAGAGATAGTCACCATCTTGAATGTTTGTATTTTGTAGTGTCATAACTTTTCTTCTGGGTAAATTTATGCGACTTTAACCTAAGTACTGGTGTATAAATATACGCTGAGTTCTACAATTTAAACCTACACTTTCTTAAAAGTCAATGTATAAGAACTACAAAACAACAATCCTTGATAATTATATTTGCGAACTTTATTAGCAAACATTTTTCCGGAGTGATACATTTGTTAAGCAAGGTCTCTCGAGATTTCGGCGTCAGAGATTGTTCTTCAGTTATACGTTAGTCGAGGAAAATTTTTACTCGGAAAGTTGGTGAAAACTATTGTGTGATATTGCTGGTTTTCACAATTGTAAAGTGTTGTTTTTAGCCCAGAATTGTGTACCACGCACTCTTGTAATATTTGAGGTGTCAGTGTTGGTATGTATGTTGATCATAGAGGTAAGAAACGCTCAATGTAGTATAGTGGTGACCTCGCGCTGTGCTGGGCGTGGCTGTGGGGTTTTCTCAAGGCTGACCACCGTACACTGGTATAAAGGTCAGCTAGGGAGGGAGGGGGACCACAGCGGCTAATTACATGCAGAACTAGGAGGAGGGGAGGATAGATGTCTATCTCGTGTGTGCGTGTGTGTTTGTTTTACGAGCCATGCTCGTCTAAATTGCCCGCCCGCTATGCCCAGCCCCACGTGGGTTACCCCGCCTCCAGCTCCTCAGCTCCTGCTCCTTTCCAATCCGCAGTGCTGTTGTGAGCGGCACGGATACTTCACGGCACGGGGAGAAACTAATTGGTTGCTTGCAATATCCTACTACCATATCACCAGAATAGTGCACTGGCGTAACTAGGATTTGAATAGCAAATAAAGTTGCAATATGGAAAAAATACTGGGAAGGTGGGGGTTCAACATAGAAAATTGATACAGGAACGTCGATCACACATTTCACTTCAAAGCAACATGTCCTGGGCCTTCCTCTAGTAATACTTGTATTTTAAGGTGGAAAATTATACTATTTAAGCCTTTGTTTTCCCCCCAATTTTTAAAAAAAACCTATGGAACAGGTTACAGACTCTTTAACAATTTCATTCAAAGCTAAGATTCATTACAAGAGACATAACGGATTAGTTAAATTTGCTAAGAGCTAGTGTTTTTAAAATGATTGAACACACCCAACACTATTTGGCTGGAGTAGAAAAAATTCACATGTTAACTGCCAAAGGCGTTATTGTAATTGATCGAGCAGATGCCGGCTAGTTATTGGCTGATTGTGAAAATTATACGTACATGTGTTTGAATTCTAGCTTGTTATGAAGTAATTGTCCCGGTTTATCAAGTCTCAATTAGCGTGGATTGCAGGCGATATCGCTGGCAGTGTCTTCTTCAGATGATAAAGACAATTGATTGCCTAATTCCACACGCAGATATATGCCATGGCTAGGTGTACTTGTTTCGTTACACTTCTGTACAGTTCTCATCTCTTTGGCCACTTACTTTTAGGGGCCGGAGATTTTCGCGATAAAATTTGTGCACCAAACCTTTTCAGTGTATTACGTGCACATCTGAAGCTTTGCATCATGGTTATTTGTGTGTAGGAGTGTTTTATTTGACTGCACCAGTAAGAGCAATGTTACTGCGATATCACATGTCTGTGAACTGCGAGTATAACTAGGGACCCCTGTTTTTCGCGAAAAGAATTTTGCCTCACTTTGTTTCCGTGCCTTACGTGCACATCTGCAGTTCTGCTTCGTGGTCTGTGATTGGATATTTTATCTGTCACGAGCCTTGTGTTTCTACTAGCAAATCACAGACGTGTGGTGATGCAGGAACGTTATCGTAATGGACGACTTGAAGTACACGCCCCCTGATGTCACACCGCAGGGGAAATACAGTGAGAAACAAAGCTTGTTTACAAACATGCTGATTTGTTAGTTGGTAATTGCAGAAAGCAAAAATGTTGCGCGTTCATAGATTTGCACGCAAGGGTAAAACTATTAGTTTCAATTTCATTGTTAAGATACGCAAATACATAAGATTAATGTTTACCTGAAAAAAAAAAACGGCAAATTCCAAACAAATAATCAGTTTTCTTGACGTACATCTCATACTGCACATGTACAGCCAAACAGCTAAATGAAGGTTATGTTCGGCTGCGGTATCCATGGAGATAGGAATTGTATCCCACACCTGACTGAAGCTCCACCTCTTTTCAAGTCGTCCATTGGCTCAGTCAAATGAGATACGACTCTTCACATAGGCACGCTGCCAATAACCATGAAGCACAGCTGCAGATGTGCACGTAAGTCACTGGGCGTATTTTGACGGTTAAATTGGTAGCACGTTTTAGGACCAGAGAATTTTCGTGACTCCGGTAGCAGTAGTGTTTGCGAACGCATTGCAAATAACTTGCTGCCATCTACAGTTTTTGGCTACCCGAGAAGCAAGGTAGGTTACACGGTTCGTTTACAGGGAAATGCTGTTGTTCGGTTCCGTTTGTGTATAATACACAGGCAGACCTGGATTAGTAATTTAGCGTGTAAATGTAAAGTATTTCACGCTGTAGTGCGCGATTTCAAGAGTAGCATAAGAAAAAATAATTTAAAGAGAAATTTTGAAATTCCCGCCCGACTCAAGTAATTTCGGTAACAGATAATTTTCGCACTTGCTTGTAAATGCATATGTTTCACTCCAACACTTGTAACCAGCCTATTAACAATTCACCCGCGGAAATACGCCTATTGAAACACGATGTTGCAAAAAATATTTACACGAAAATACAGCGTTCTTAACTGTAAGCATTAAGTAATGTTATTAACAATGAAATACAAAATTATCTACACATACATGGAAATTGTAGAGCGGAAATGTTAAACGACCCAAGTACCAAAAAAATATGTTTTTGAGTAAAAAGGGATAAACAGTGCTGCAAGAGTATGCATACATAATGGGACGTACAATTTTTTGACGACCATAAAAACCGCTAGGAAAATTATTGGGACTAAGCTCCTACAGCTAAACATTGGCAATGGCACGTAGTTCATTTTGATGTGATAAACTCAATCAATTCGGTCTCTTTTGGCACATAGGCCATTTAGAATTTCCAGTCTACAACTGACATCGTGATAATTTTGGAACCAAAAATGTTGACTTATGCAAATGCAGTTGCTGCAACATTTGATGTAAAACAGAGTAACCTTGCAGTACTGGTCATCCATGTTCTTGCTTTACAAAACTGAGTGTTTCTGTGAGAAATTGGAGGTCGGAGGAATTTCAGTACACACGGAATGTCATTGCCGATGTTTACCGCGTGGATGTGCTTGGTAATGTCACAGAATAGTTAGTAGGAGTACAGAAGTGAAATACCCGATACGATAGCGAACTCAGTCAAACACTTCGCTGGCCAGCAAAATGGCGGGAACGCCTACCGCTAATGAGAGTAAGGCGGCTGCCCTGCTAGCCGGCAGCCGGGCCAATAGGAAACCTGCAGTAACATACAGGAGCCAAAAATACACGGGGCTGGTATCAACAACCTCGGGCAGCCAATAAACAGCCAAGTTCACTCTGTCCGTTGAGTCGGCACGTCATTTCACGTCTGTATTAGTGTTTCAAATCTTGGCCGGCTTACAAATTAAAGTCTGTATAACGTGTTTAGGGAAACTTTGTACAAACTTTTTTGTCAGTGTTCGAAAATATTTTATTTCAATGTTTCATCAGCTGCTTTGCTGATCAAACTTGTCAGGCAAACAATGTTAAAATTAATTAATTTTCATTTTATTAATTTTTAATATAATATTTTTACTCTGCGCGAAAATTCTGGAAATACTGCCACATAAGAAACTATCAATTTTTGGTTAGTTTAGTATGTAATGTTTACAGTGCAATATTGCAACTCAAATATCACAAAAATACAGATAATTATTTTCTTTTATATCGCAGTATAGCTAAGATATTTTACGCAGAACACATTGTGTTTGAAAGAGCTATCTTTATAATTTATACGTTATGAGTTATTTATTCCGAGATTGATTGCTCATTTTATCTCTGTGGTTGCAACGGTAGACAGACAGGGTCCTTAATAACGGTCTCTGACGTGCGTGTATATGATTACACCTCCATTATGTAGTATTAGTGAGGTCGGACAGGTGATGATAGTCTTCTCCCCGGATACAGCTGGATGACTGGACATGTTCTCAGAGCAAGTGTCTATGCTATGTTCGTGTGATATGTGTTGTCTGTACCTCACTGACATCTCCAGGCTCTCATCTCCTGATTATACTCTCGCTCGAGTCGTTGTGTTTGTTGACAGCCTCTAGACTCCTCGCTAGAGCACGGGCAGACGTCTCTGAGTGGGCGTGTCACATTTTTACTACTCCATTACTTCGGCAGATGTAGCCTCTAGTATAGAGCCTGATACTTGATGTGTATCCCCGTCTGTACAGTGTAGTATCGTCTGAATAGTGGTTATGACGTCCAACCACGTGTCACTGTGGCTAGAAGCTCCTGGCTGGTGGGTGAAGGATCCTGGGCAGTGGCGGCTCGTGGGTTGTTGCCAGGTGGGGCTGCAGATAGTAGGAACTGTACACTCTTGATGAACGCGCCGTAGACCAACGAGCATGAAATATTTGCCGGCTACTAGATGTGTTGTGACCACTCAGTATTAAGGGGCACCCGCACATCAGCGTGTCAGTGGCTGTAGAGTGAACCAGCGCACAACCCTGTACAACTCTTGGCAACTGCAGCCCTACCTGGCGACAACCCACGAGCAGCCACTGATCCTGGGTTTGATTCCCGGCCGGGAAGGAAAATGTACAGTCTATCTCACGTAAGTATTCCATATTTTGACAGTTGACTTCTGAGAAGTGTGTTTGTAAACATGATGGCGGAGACCGTGGTTTCAAGTCCCAAACAACGGGGCCACCAGGAACATTTCTCACAAGGGATATGTCAAAATATGGAAAAGTTACATGAAACAGACTATACAGTAACATCCCTGGGTTTAGGGCCCCAATTTTTGAAACTGTCGAAATTATTTCTCTAGAGGAATGATATCATTCCGGTATCGGGATCAAAGAAAAGCTATTTTTGAACACTCGATAACGGAATTCGTACCGGAATCTGGACCCGAAGTATCGAAATAAATCGGCCTGCCGAGTAGATGGCGGAATGTCAATTCCGATATAAATATTGGTCTTGTTATGTGATTAGTGGTTGTTCAAACAAGAAAATGTATGCTTTGTTGCAGTTTCGTTTTAAATAACTTATTCAAGGGCTAGTCTACAGTACTTCATTGCGTCGAAAACAGTATAAAAAGTCAGAAAATTCGTAAAAGGAAAGAGAAACAATTTTATATATTTCAAATTATTTAAGAAAGGTTTCGCACAGTAAAATCTACACGTTGAAGGTGCTATGAAACGTAAAGGCTAGATCCTATATTATTTTAAGAATGTTTTCCTAGCAATATTTTCTAAGTACAATCAAATGCAAATATAGAAAGCTTCGTTCTCTGATGCCATTTGTTACGAAATCGTAAAAGCTAGAATAGTACTCTTGTGACAAATGTCGTAATGTAGTGTATGACAGGCGTGAAGTCCGTGTATTTGCGTTTGAGACCTGTTGACAGTAAAACATTTCACTTTGTTAAGTTTCTATACGGCAGAATGAAATACATAAGATGTGATACCTAATATAAGAGCGAAAGTCAATACAAAATTTAATTCACAAGCGGAAATTAACTAGCCTAATTAACTTTAGTAGTAATTTTACTCTACTCGCTCCAATATTTTACTGAAATTAGATATTGTATGTTTTAAATATTTTTTGTTGGTTTAATAATTCTTACAGTTTATCAAACGTGTGATGACTTTCTACTTCCGAGTTGTATATATGAGGCCTTGTTTACGTTGCGAGATAACTACAAGAATGATTCTTGCTCGCACATTTGTGCTGCCTTATAACACTTCGTTATTTGCACTACCTGCATACCTAGCCACGTTAGTTAACAAATATGGGGGAGGGGGCGTGCTAAATTGGAAGAAACTGTATACCCCGTATACATACTGGACCATACATTTTATTTTAACTATAATAATAGACTCAATGTAATTTATTTTTCGGTACTTCTACAGCACTATTAGTATTTACACGAAAGTACGCTGTTAATAATTATGTGAGGTAGAGTAGTGCTGTCATTTCCATACGCTTTCTGGCTGCAATCCGTTGATTATTCTTTTAAGAATGGTTGCAGTTATTTAAAACAGCAATTCTGGGGCAATAATATGTGTATTTGCTACATTTAGGGCCGTGAATTTTTCGCGAAAAATTATTTTTCCCCAGTTTTTTTTTTAGTGCCTTACGTGCTCATCTGCAGCTGTGCTTCATGGTTATTGGCTGCGAGTCTTTGTGAAGTGACTTCTCCCATTTGACTGTGCTAATCACAGTAAGGTTGCTGCGACATCACACGCCTGTGATTTAAGGTTAGAACCACAGCCATTTGTAGTATAAGGCCAGCCTTAGATCTGGCAACCCTGCCTGAAGGGTTATATTAACACTGGTTCAGTTCTCCAAAGGCAATGGCTGTACCTGATTCCTTATTCTGCCCTACGTACCGACGAATCAGGGGACGCCACTGCCACAGACTAGATAGTAATACAGATGTGAAATGACGTGGCGGCTCGTTTGATACGGGCGAACTTGGCCGCTTATTGGTTGCCCGAGGTTGTTGATACCAGCTCCGTATACACATGTTTCCTATTGGCCTGGCTGCCGGCTAGCAGGGCAACTGTCTTACTCTGATAGGCGGTAGGTCTTTCCGCCATCTCGCTGACCAGCGAAGACATTTTGCTTGCGTGTGTGACTTGAGTTCGCCGTCCTACCAACTGTTTCACTTCTGTATTACTCAATATTCTGTGCCACTGCCTTTGGCGAGACAAGAGAAGTGTTAAATGGACCCATTCTTGGCAAGGTTGCCAGATCTAAGGCCCCGGTATTATACTAAAGATGGCTATGGTAGATACCCAAGACACATGACAGTCCAAACAGCCAATCACAGACCAGGAAGCAGAATTGCAGACGTGCACATAAGACGGTGAAACAAACTGGGACAGAATTCTTTTAGTGGAAAGTTCGTGGGTCTAGTCTACATATTAGGAAGAGGAATGGACGTGGCTAGAGATGATGGTAAATGGCTAAACATTTTTGAGCCAACATACCCTTGAAAACATTATAGTTTATTGCAAGATGTTTGTCTGGGTGGTATACGCCTGCCACACACAACATAGCTGTCTGCAGACCATTCACTTCACAGGCATAAACTATCAGACTAGTGGGATTGTTACTGTCTCGGTCAAATAGGGTAGCAGCTTCATGTACATGCGGGAGCCAGTAATGTTTTGGTAAACTGAATGACGTTGAAACACAGAAAACATTCCAGTTTTCCCGTGATAAAGTAGTGTTTATGAGAGGCTTAGATTTATAGCGGTGTGAGTCTGTTAAAGAAGTTTCCTCTTAATCAATTATTTGTAATCTCATGTAAAATGCAGTACGTTTTTGCATTACTAGAATGGAATTCAGAAATTCAGTTAAGAGTGAAATAATTTTGTTTGGAAAATGTGAATAATATGAATAAAATCGACAGTACTAAATAATTGCGACGTACACGACTATGAATCTCTGGATGTAATATATCGTCAGCTTAGTGCAAGAACTGGGTAACTTACATTTTACAAGATTAAGTTATCTGCAGATGTCTACACTACCCTTATGATTGTTCCTTTCGATACGTATGCATTTATAAATGTGTTAATTAAGAGTATTGATGCAACACAAATTTGCATTTCAAAACATAACTATTTGTATGACAAAGCAATTTCCAGTGTTATAGTTGGATATCTCCAGCTGCCTAGTTACCTAGTTGTAGCGATATAGCCGTGTCTTGCTGCAGACACGCGTATGACGGCACGCCAGACGTATGACGTAGAGAAGGACCATGCTGGAGCTGCTGTTGTGCCGTCAAGAGACCTGTTATCGGAGTGTGCCTAGTTGGCAGCGGAAACTCGCACGCTACAATCATCGCCAAGGTTGTCGGTCTCGCTTGTAATTAAGATAGCGTGCAAACACTGCGACTGTTGAGAATAATGTCGTGTGCCGCGCGGGGAACACCCACTCTGCAAACATTACCTAAGCGACATTCGCACGTCCAGGAGACTTTGAGAAACCTTCTCGAGCTAGGAGATAATTGCCAGGGGAGCTTTTCCCTGTCTTTGTTGACTTTCACGAGTTCAGTGACCTTCATGCTTGACTTCATTCATTGTGTTATGATTTCTTAAACTTCAGTAGAGACAGCGGACTGGACAACCAGCTCGTTCACATCTGCCATTGTCTCACAATTCCCTGGTCTGCCGTGGTGAGCGCTTCTCAACAATAACTACAAGTTTCCTTTCACACTGACCAATCCTCTATAGTGTATCCACAGTAGTAAATAACAACACATATAGGTTTGTGACCAATGAAATCACAGACTGAGTTCAGGAATGTACAGAGCAATAAAGTCCAGTCAATCGGAAAGTAATGTTCTGAATTTGAAACGCAATTATGGGAAAACTGTCTGAGCTAGTTTTTTTTGTAAGAGATAACGTCTACAGAACTAACAGTGTTTCATACAAATATAAAACTACATATAATTGTTTCCCTCTGGAACGGCCAGGCTACAAAAACACATAGGTCATAAAGCATCTAGTGTCGACTGTGTAGCATAACTTTATACCACGTGACAAGACAGAGTAACAATATGGACGGTGACTGCAGCTCAGCCTTGGTGTCTGGGGACCGGTGAGTTTTTTAGAAGGTTGCAGGAGGGGGGACACTTGTACCTGTGTAGTGGAGGGGGCAGCAGTGTTGGGGGAAAACCACGGCCTGAGGGCAGACAAGCTGACCTTGAGGCGACCGCTCCTATTGCCAGGGCTGTGTGTGTGTGTCTGTGCTGTGCGCTCCGAACATCTCCCTAGACACAGTTACCACAATACCGCGGGCGACGTCATCTCACATACTTTCTTTACTTTTTCCCGTATTAGTCACTACGTTTGTTTCAACTGTTTCTCTTGTCTTTTTTCCCCTCATTTATGTGTGTGTCTCTCTTCTACCGTCTTTCCAAGTGTCTCCAGTCTTCTGTTTCAATTTTAATAATAACAATAATAATATTAATAATAATACTTTATTAATGGTCCAGTTAAGGCCATGTCACATTGTCTTACACTGGACCATAACATTTTCAGTCTACAGTTTACAATTATTTAATGACATTTCAATCTAGGTCTAAGGTAATACTAAAATTAAAATTTTCATGGAAACCTTTGTAATCTTACAATTCCGTTATGAGCGTCAGTCGTTCTTCAATGTCTTGTGAAGTAATTCGTTCGTCCATGTCTCTTCCAATTTCTTTAGACCGATTTTTACCAATTTTTAATATACCGAAATAGGCGATGGTGCCTGAAGGCAGGTTTATAACCACTGGGGCGCCTGAGGAAAGCCACCACGTCCTCCGAGGCTGATAAGGCGAGGTGATCTGCGAGGTTCGTAGTACGGTGCTGAGAGGACATCACAACACCCAGTACTGAACCCAGAGAAGTTACTGTGAGTATTGTCCTCCCCGACCAGGAATAGAACCCAGGACCCTTGCTCTAACCAGTGGCGGCTCTTGTGTTAAGAGCTGTACAGGGTTGTGCGCTGGTTGACTCTACAGCCACTGACACGCTGATGTGAAGGTACCCCTTACTACTGAGTGGTCACAACACATCTAGTAGCCGGCAAATATTTCATGCTCGTTGGTCTACGGCGCGTTCATCAAGAGTGTACAGTTCCGACTATCTGCAGCCCCACCTGGCAACAACAAACGACCTACGAGCCGCCACTGAGACAAGTGCTCAGACTCGAAGTAATTGAGCAGTCTCTCTGTCAGTCAGTTTGGATTCAGTCTTTGTATGCCGCCATAGAAATCTATTCTCTTGTTACTAATCATCGCTGTAGTTCCCTCAGTATGTAGAGACCCAGAAATTTCGTGTATTAATTTGTGAAGTCGTTAGGTTTCAATGTCCTGTACATGTTCAATATTTTCACAATTGGGTCCTAATTACTGAAACCCTTCCTTGATGACTGAACCAGTATCAGATATTCATGTAAACACTCACCGACTGCCGCACTATCTTGTCACATGTACAACTGTCCACTCAGTGTAGCAGCAGACAATGTACACAGGGCATAGTGTATATAGGACTGTGCAGTTCAGCCGGCTGGGCGTTGAACCATCGACATTCACGGGTCTATATCAGTATGAAAACAACTGTCAATTGGTATCAATTTCTACATGGGTCCTTTCCTTTCTTGACACCTCTAGGAGGGCGATGAATCTATATTAAAGAAACAACTAAATGTAGGACCAATCATGTGGCACCCCAATGTCAGCGAGCAATCAGAGAGGAGGTAATGTTTGCTTGAGTGCATATATATTCTTGGAGGCTAGCCTACAGGTCAAGGAATAATTCGCGAGTTCAGTGACCTGCATGCTATAATCCAATGTCCTATGCATACTCCAGCGAATATACGGGGCTCTAGTATACACAGGACATTGGATTCTAGCATGCAGGTCATTGAACTTGCGAGTTATTCCTAGTCCTTATTATAGGTACGTGACCGTTCGTGAATCAGACGAGAGCTTACTGGATGAAAGTAATCCACGCGGCGTAACTGCTTCCCGACATGTTTGATAGGAAGCAGTAGTTGTTTCTTCGCTGGCCGCAGACTACTTACAAATACAGAAGTGATAGAGATCGACAGTTTTGGCGAAAATGTTTGTGCGTCAGTTGGTTGCAATGCCTTGCGGGAACATCTGCATCTTTGTTTCATGGTCATTGGCAACGTGTCTTTGTTCAGAGGCGTGGCTTATTGGACTGTACAAATCAGAACAAGGTTAACTGCGGCACTACACGTTTGTTATTAGCGAATATAACTCCAACACGATGGCAGTTAAATGCCTATACACAATTGAATACTTCAAACATTTGACATTACGTTTCTGTTACTTTGTGTATTTTGTCAATACACAATACAAAGTAACGACAGCTGAAAAACTATTGCAAATCAGTTTTTTGAAACGTAAATACGATGATATATATCATTATAAATTTTCTATAAAAGCATATCACATAAATATTCCAAAACTAAGCCTAGTTATTTATCTATATTTAATAAGACTAAACCTGTTACTTCTTCACGAAATCTCAATACTAGAGAACAAAACGATACTAGAAATAGACAGTTTTCATTTTAACATACATAATCAGCGGGTTCTTTGCGAACAGCCATCTTGACTTTGACTTTTGGTTTTCAGTTTATCGGAAACCTAAAGTCAAGGCTGCTTTACTTCAGCTTTGATGACGTCATTGTGTGCGGTGCCATAAGAAGCCATGTATTGAAAGTTATCGTAAAGTCAAATGCTAAAGTTTTCAATTGTGTAAAACCTTAAGGGTGTTCAAGTGCGATAAAGCCATAATTTTATATTTTTATGAAAAGATTTGTAGACGATACTTGTGATTACATTTTACTCTTACCAAACTATTTTAGCTCTCATAGTTTTCTCATAACGGGGTGTCAAAGTCAAAATTTGCTTGTTACACTGCCATGCAAACAGTGAAAACCAACTGACCTACTTAAACAAAATAATTATCTGTGAAGTTACATCCCATGAGCTACGTAATAAAACATTTAAAAAACCACGATGTAATATTTCGAATTTAACAAAAAACATGCAATCATTATCCAGGAAGCAGAACTGCTGGTGTGCATGCAAACCACTGAAACAAACTCGTACTAAAATATTTTCGCGAGAACTTCCTGTCCCTAGCCGATTAGGACGGCAATATCAGTTATATGACTTTTTTGTTCCTCTAGACGTGAGCATTGTTCGTCCAAAATATTGCAATGAAATTGTGCAACTTGCTGTTTATCCCTATCCTGTGTCTACATCCTTGCTCGCGTCAGGATTCAGAGGGGGTCAACGTAAACAAATAAATAAAAGTTGTCCGTGATAATATTGGCGTGACCTCGCGCCTTGATGCAGGCGGTTGTTTGTAAGTTGATAAGTGTGCCACTTTGCACTGCGGCTGTTATCTGTGCACTGGCCTCGTATTGCGGTCCGCTGACCTCTTATCTCAGGCACCACACACTGATAGCAGCACCGTCTGTCCACAATGTGTCGATGTCGAGGTCGCCCTACATCTCTCACCGCGCACACCAACCTCCACCACTTTTTACAATTTCTTACAAATTAGGAAGGATTATTGTTATAGGCTGGTAATATAATCATTATCTACAAGTTTTGTAACTGTTACATTAAATGTTTTGTAGCTAATTATATCTACAGGATCAGTATCAGCTAAAGTTTTAGCAGCATTATAAATTATATGGTGTTGTTAATAATGTATAATAGCAACTTGTAATAAACCATTTGAAGTATGACCGGTGTGAATCTTTAAACCAAAATCAAGTCGAACATCAACAAGACGTGCACTTTCAGTAATAGTGACATCTATAAAATACTGTTTTTCTTTTAGTAAAATAATTTTTTCCAATGGATAGACAGTCCTGTTATTTCCACGTACATATCTTCTAGGGGATACGTAAACTGAGCACTCAGCAGAACTTGTAATTCATTACAAATGTATTATATTCGGCCAATAGGTGTTAACTTTTGAGAGCGTTGAAACGATTACACAGGTTTTTAGCTGCATGTATGCAGTGCTCGCTTTGTCGTGAATGGTCTGCAGAGAAGTTGTATTTCGCGAAAATATTTTGTACCAACATACTCTTGAAAACACTGTAGTTTCTCGCAACATGCATGACTGGTTGATACACGCCAGACACTACGTCTGTCTGCAGACCAATAACAGGAATTAAACGTTACAATAGTAGGATTCTTATTGGCTCAGTCAAACATGGTAACAGCCCCAGATGCAAGGAAAAGCCAGTGGGTTTTTGATAGGCTGAACGTACATTGAAACCCAGCAAACAGTCAAGTTTTCCCGCGATAAATCTCTAATTATTGTATTGCTTGTTTTGTAATAAAGTTCAATTTAAATGTCCTTTTAATTTATGCGTAAAGTTAATATGATATATGTAATGTTACCTTGAAAATCTTGACTTAAAATTCTTATTCGTTTAAACATAAAAATATCACTTGATATTGAACTCCACTATGGAAAATATCCACGCAATGAACAAGCAAATGCATATATAAATTTAATTTAAAAGTAGATTTCCACTGTAGCATTTATTCCAATTTATACACTATACGAACAAAAGGGAAACATATTTCTGACTTTTCCATTTGCGTTTACCATGCGAAGTTAATCCATTCTGTCTTGATTCACTCTATGGCTGTTTGTGTACAAATAAATAAATATCAATCGTGGAGTTGTGAGGAGGGAAAGGACAGAAATTGGAAATGCAGTACCTGTCGCGTATTGAATTTTCGCAGTTCACAGTACCCTAGGAAAGCCAAAACTAATCTATAACTAACCCAGGAAAGCCAGAACTAATCTAGGAAATCTAGAACTAACCCAGGAAAGCCAGAATTAATTCAGGAAAATCAGAATGAACCTAAGAAATCTAGAATTAATCTAGGAAGGCAAGAAATAACCTAGGAAAACCAGGACTAACCTAGGAAAGCCACAATTAACCTAAGAAATGAAGAACTAACCTAGGAAAGCCAAAACTAACCTAGGAAAGCCAGAACTAACTTAAGAAAGCCACAATTAACCTAAGAAATGAAGAACTAACCTAGGAAAGCCAAAACTAACCTAGGAAAGCCAGAGCTAACCTAGGAAAGCTATAACTAACCTAGGAAGGCAAGAACTAACCTAGGAAAGGCATAACTAGCCTAGGAAGGCTAGAACTAACCTAGGAAAGCAAGTGTGCTAACTGGCTGAAATCTACCCGTAGTTAGGTGCACGGCTGTTTGTGCGAGCCATTGTCGACAGTGCTCGTTATTCGCATACATCGGCAGTCAGTCATAGTCGGCTCGCTCGTGGCTGGAGGTCGAGGAGGGGAAAGTGATGTAAGGACTGATGGAAGGAGGTACGACGTGGGAATCCCTGCAGCCTCGGATGTCGACGCTGACGGCGTCATGGCCTCCAGGTGGTGACGTCTTCGGGAACAATCAGCCGTCATACCTGCCCCGTCACTACAGCCCACGCTCGCCCTTGCCGCCATCTTCGATTTATTTAACTGTCTGTGTAACCTTTGTTCCACACATACTTTTATGCATGTGCCTATGATATCTACAAGAAATATGTACAGCAGTATTCTCAGTTTAAATTTCGAACGTTTTTTTTATTAGAACACGGTGTGCAACAATTGGCACCCTGCAGGACATGAGAGGTGTAAGCGCAGAGCTGGCTGGGTTAGAGCAAGGGCAGACATCAGCAGGGAGGAGCTTATGTAAATGCTGTTGCTAAAACTAGTGTGTGTGTGTGGCAGGATGGTGAGGTACGGAAGGGTAAGGGGTGGGGGAACATTGTTCCTGGCGTGTGGTCAACACTCCACGCCGCCCACCAGTGTATTTTCACCCCGACCTTTTACTTGTGAATGGCGCCGTATGAATGGAGGGAGTCTCCCGCGCGCCCACCCACTCTCCGCTCTTCACTAGAGGCGATAAGCTCGTCCTGACGTGTGCCTTCATCGCCTCTACGCACGTGAGACTCACACTCGTGGTCCTGACGCGTTTACAACATGCTTGTATATAGTTCAAGTATCTTCACTTTCAACTGAACACTCCACAACATTTTTAATATCCAAAAACTGTATTTTATTTCGATCAAATATGTTAAATTTTGAGACTCGTGAAAGTTCTACACTGGTTTTTTTTTGTCCCAGGGAAGTTTTCATGTAAAAATAGTACAGATGATTGCAAAATGGCTGAAAGAAAATTGAAGCATTGCTCACTTGATTCTGGACAGTGTATAGCTGGGTTTGTTCGGTCACGTGACCAGAGGTTATCCAAGTTATCAGTGCGAGTGGTATGAACATCACCAGATGTGTATGGTGCAAGCAGTGGCGAAGTCTTGCCTTGTTCCAAGATAATCGGTATTAGAACTGAATCAACACTTAGAGTTAAGACTTCACGTCTCGTCAACAGCGAGGCAATTAGAGACGATGACACACATCTGGTACAATGACAGGAGCTGGGAGACGAGTCGACCATGGACTTACAGTTGTGTATAGTCTTTGCTTAGCACTGACTGTATTTGAATAATTCCCGTCTAGTCACTGGGTGTAAGGTAGGCTGGTATTTGTTCTTTACTATACCTGGCAAATTTACGATGCTTTACAATACAATCTGTATTTGATTCCAACCAAGGACTGGTTTGTATCAGTCGGGTTGGCAGTAGATCTTCATCCTTCACATATTTCCGTTCCTTCTTTCATAACTTGGTCCGTATATCTTAACCGTGGTCTTCTAGATCTTGTTCCATCAACATGCTCCTCTCTGATTGTATCTAGGAGTCCTCAATGTCTCGTTAGATGGCTTGTAAGTTGTACTCTGCTTTCGACAGTTAATTTCCACAAGCTTCTCTTCTCGCTCACTCTTTTGACGACGTTTTCATCTATAACCTTGTCGGTGTATTTTATTTAGAGCATGCATCTGAACCACCACAGTCTTGGTTTCACGGCTGTGGCATGCCACATTCCAAACATATGTTTTCAGAAACCTCAGCCTGCTTCCAAAGCTGGAGTTCTTACAAATTAAGATCTCTTACTTTTTGTTTAAGGTAGCTTTTGCTTGGGCGCAATTGACAAAGAGTATACCATGTTTAAATAAGCAAATGAGCTGGAAAGGTGTTATGAGCGTGTTGCCAACATTATTGCTTGAGTTGTCATGGAGCGGTGTTTGTTTGATGGTGTTGGTGTCCAAGGGCACACCAACAGAGGGTAAAGGTATCTTGCTCAGAATCCTTGAAGCAGATGCAAACCTTAAACAATCTACCTGTCTACATACAATAATTTTACGTTATTTTTTGGTAATTTAACACGTAATTTAAAGTCATTTTAAGAAAGCAAAACTGTTATCCAAGATGGTGACGATGGTACCTCCTTAAAGATGAAAATTAAAAGAGCAGTTATTACCGTCACCTTCTTCCCACTTTGGGAATCTTGGTTGTTGCTGGTGGCAGACGGACAAGCGGGGTGTGAGCGCTGGAAGCAGAGTGGGGCATCCCGGAAGGTGGTTGCTGCGGTGAAAGTGGCTGTGTGCAGTGATGTCAGCAAGTCGCCTGCACAGTTTAGTACTGCCTCTCTTCCTAACACCATGTTAGTACTGAACTACTGACTGTCCAGGCTCGTACTATTGTACTGTACACACCTCTCCGCCTCCCTTTGCCCCGTCACGTGTCACATTTCATTTACGTCAGTTTAAACTGTCGAAAATGTCTTTTCCCATCAGCCAAGGCTACAATGATAATTAACTCAACACAAACATAGTTGCCGTGTTACGAAGCTCGTAACACAAACACAAACATAGTTGCCGTGTTACGAAGCTCGTAACACAAACACAAACATAGTTGCCGTGTTACGAAGCTCGTAAACACAAACACAAGTGAGAATGTATTGGTTTGTGGACATACGACATTGCTCATATTTTGTTGACCAAACTTGTGTTAAATGACAAAATAAAAAACAGAACAAAGCAATCCGAGAGGGATTCGGTCGTTTTCTTTACTTATAAATGTTTAACAACAGGAATTCTAAACATAGAATCCAGTCAGATTTCGACTACACCTATAATAGACACACAAGTAGGACATAAAGAAAACGAGATTCCCAAAATAAAAAATGGAATAAGAGAAAAAAAAAGGGAGGGAAAAATCAACAGTGGGCAACAAACAAATGACAAGACAATACTACAAGTTTCATTCAACGAGAAAAATGCTAAGTCTCGGGGATTGCAATCTATCCTAGTCTTCAGGCTGAGACACAGCTGGTCGGAACATCAAGAAGCGAGTGAAGTTGGCTAGAAAATTGGGGCTTATATAGCTTGGATTGTCTCTGATTGTCTGATTGTGAAGTCCCATTGCAACAAACATTTAAAAATATGAAAAATACAAGTACCGAGGGTCTGTTATGATGGTTATACGCTTTCTAATAAGAGGTAAATATTTGGTTGTAACTGTTGTGAAGAAATACATTTGTGTTGATACAGTTGGCGACATGTCGAAAAATAAATAAAACATAACGTTTAAATTTTTAAATAATGTTTACATGTACCTGGTGATTATTCGTACAGAATTGTTTTCGTTTATACTTTGTCAATTAAGTCCCTTCGTAAAACTGCAATCTCTTCATGATCAAAGAGCGCAGTAGTTTTTCTGTACCACCAAGTACAACATAAGCCGTCTCAGCTCATTTAGTCTCTCGTGCGACAACGTAGTATCGTTTTCAGGGCTTCCGATGGGGCAAACCATTTACACGGTACCAAGTACAACTTTTTAAATACTAAAACTCCGCTTCTGTATAGGCTTATTTCTATGTACGCTTGCATCTTGTTAGACTGAAGTACATGCATATTAAGGGGACAGATTACGCAAAATTTAATTGTTTTAATATTTTTTTATATTTGTACAAGAATTGTTTTGTTGTGTAGACATACATTGCGACTACTTTTTACAGCAATGAAAATTTTCTGGTCTTCATGTTTTTTTTATGTGGCCACGAGCTACGTCTAGACATGTATAAGAATATTGCATTTAACTTTTTCCTACTTTTAAAAACTTGTAAAAAAATTCACAATTTTTTATTTTTAATTTAGATATGTTTCAAAAACACAAAAAACATTCAAGGAGGTTTTCTGTATATGCCTACATGTAACACGTGGCACTGTTCTTCTCTGAGAATTATTTTTTGTAAATCAGTTGGTTTTCTGTTATTGTATAAAACCGTTTTATGCAAATTTTTGATTTGATATTATACAAAAACTATGAAAGCTAGAAAATTCTTTCATTGCTATGAAAAATTGTTACGATAATATTTCGTACGAATATAAATATTATTAAAACCACTGAAATTTATCAGAGATCCCTTCCTC
>PNEQ01091708.1:47500-55987 GCA_003012365.1 Medauroidea extradentata
GTTGCTGTGGCCGATAAAATATCAACCGTAATCGTAAAACAAAATCATAGAAACCTGCATTGGACTTTACCACAAACTTTCCATAAATACAATTATAGGGTCATCGCTTGAAGTCCCATTGAAAAACAGTTACTACGTAAACACTGCACGCTAGTTTAGTTATCTGCGCCTAGAGGCGATGAGGAGTTTGACGCACGGGTTATATTCGACTTATCGCCTTCCCCGTTACTGTGTCTCAAACGTAATAAAAGCTACGGTCCTCTAGCTCTTAAAGTCCCATAGGATAAAGGATAATAGTAAAGTTCTGCAGCCGGCTGAGTGGCTTGCACGGAGATGTGATAATGTGTTATATACATATGTGAATGGCGCTTTTACTGCTCCTGCCTCACACACAAACACAATCTATCTAGAGAGGACACTTAAGAACCGATGAGGGTGAAGTGAGGTGAAGGAACAACACAACATATATGCTCGAGCCATGATTCGAACCCAGGACCTCTCGCACCGTAGTCCGGCACTGTTGTTGGTAGCCGGGCCGTACACGTGTGTAATGTTGCAACACAGGTATGTTGTACAGTTGTGTGGTTTCCATGTCGCACTAGGCGGACCTCTTAATGAACGCTAACCAGCAGTGGATGAAGCAGATAGGAAGGACTTGCTGTTACTATTCTCAGTATTCACAGTTGTTACAGTACGTGTCCTTGCCCTACATGACTAAGCTGCTGCTACACAGAAAGCGAATCCTTTTGTAACGTACAACTTAGTATGGAGATCAATAAGCTGAATACTTTACCTCTAGGGCAGATACATTCACAGGGATTAGTCAACTAAAATATGTAGCTCGGAGTCACTACACATACAAGAATTGTTTATATTATATACACAGTAAAAAATGCTGTACTTTTAGAAAAAAAATATTTAAAACTAGTTTCCGAAAAATGTTTTATAAGTTTACAAAGGTATGGTAAACTTTACGGGAAATGCTTGGAAGTATACAGTATTTCTGTATATTTACAAAAAATGTTTTAACATACAGATTAATTTTGTACGTTTACAACTAAATTGTTGGACATTTTATAACAATTGTTTGAAGAGACCCAAAAGTTTTTTAGTAATCAGGTTTCAAGATTTTTTGTAAAAGTACAAAATATGTCATAAAATGTAGCAGGACCTGAAAGGTTATTTGTTTAATATCGAACATTTTGTTCATAAAATTGTATCCCTCTGGTTTCCTCAGGTGTTTGGAAAATTTTCACCACTACGGCATTTTTGTTGCGTAGACTGATGAAACTGTTAACATTAGTTTACAAGCTTGTTCTTCTAGTAGTACACGTATTTTTCTACTGTTGGGACAAAATATGACCTGCTCATGTGGGTCCTTGGTTAAATTAAATTCGGATTTCTTACGCTACGCGTTGTTTACCTACGAGGCACATTTCACACGGGATAACTAGAGACCTGTGACTTCATTGTACACAAATATTTATGTGGTTCAGTCCGCACCGACACCGATTAGGCCTACTCATATGTCCCCGGAGACCGCGCTGTCGCGAGACCGAAAGCCGAAGCTTCCATACCCGACACACTAGTTGCAAATCATTGAAACCGACGGCGGGGCGCGTGTAAGCGTTTTAGCTGGGCTCCGGACCCGTATTTAATAATACGTGTTTGCGTGATCAACTGAGGAGTTAAGTTCCCCTCCAGTTAGGCTGGAGTGATGCAGTGTCGTGTTGTTACGTAAATGTCAAGGGGATAAACGGTGTATAAACTTCTTAACAAATATAGTTGAACGTAAACTTATATGCCCTACTTCAGCTGGTTCACAGGAAGAAGGGACGCCATCGAAGTGATGTAGAACGAAAACAATAAAGGTCCAAGAATTGAACCTTGCGGAACTCCGTTTTGGCATCGTCTTCCAATCAGAACTGACTTCTACTTTATGTGTGCGGTTTTCAAGATAGCAGTTGAACCACTGGCAAGCGTCGTGCGGCAACCCAGCTGCTGCTAATTTGGTCCAACACTTCTCTGTTGTTGATTGTGCCCGCCATGGACACGGTGGTTAACCTCCATGTAGTTCATGTGCTCCTGATACATTCAGTTCAGACCACGGTCACAGATGAACAGGTCTGGACGCCTATCTAACAATGTATTTTTGCTTGACCCCCTTGATGTTTTGGCAAGTTACCGGGAATGTTGTACTTTTAGGTGCTGTATTCTCAACTCCGCCCACTTTTTTACATTGTTACATTTATAAAGTAAATAAAGATTGCTGGAGCCTTTTCTTAAATTTGTGAGCGTAGGATGTATTTCATAAATTGATAAAAAAATACGTTTTGATAAATTGTTTATCTTAGTGGAAAGGAAGTGGGCGGAGTTTGAGTCCGACCGCCCTAACATCAGCGCCAATAAAACACAATATTCTCGGTAACTTCGCGAACTACAGACAAACAATAAGGGGGTCAAGTTTCCAGGTGAGTGTCCAGACCTATTCTTCCATGGTCGTGGTCCAAAGCTTTTGTAAAGTCAATAAATATAGCAACAATTATTTTCCCTTCGTCCCTTGCCTTGTAGATAACGTCTGAATTGTCTAATAAAGCTGTAGGCCTATACGTGCAATGATGGGGTCGAAAACCTGACTGCCTGATGGAAACTAGTTGATTGTCATTTAGGTAGGTTGATAACTGAGCATGGTCGACTTTTTCAATAATTTTAGACATCGCACGTATGATACTGATTGGGCGTAGATAATTGAATTCTGTTGGATTGTTTACTTTACCTAGTGGAATTATTTGCAATCGCTTCCAGGATGTGCGGAATGTAAATGACTGGAAAGAATAGTTTACTGTGCGTGTTGTTACGCGAATACAGTGAGGGGTACACAAGTTAATCATATTTATATCGATGCTGTCTACACCCATTGCTGAGGTTTTAATACTATTAATAAACTTCGAGACGTCAGTATCAGACGCACTGTTAAAGTTTAATTCTGCAGGGGGTATTTGTGCATTTGTATTTATTACTTTACTGGTGGAAGGCGTTTGATTTATTTGATTGCTAGATGATATGAAGTAGTTATTTATTTTGTTTGGCTGTTGAAGTGTGTCTGGAAAGTCTCTTGTCTACTGTCTCTTTAACATGAAAATATTTCAAATCGTTCAATAGTTTGTTGTTATCACGGCGATGTACACAAGCTAGTTTATTGGAGTTTCTTTATAAAAGAGACAATCAATTGGCAGTTTTGAAGAACAGTACTTTTTCTGCGCTCTATCTCTTTAATTCCATTTAATTAGTATGGATGCTGTCATACAGTAAGAAGGTCTGTTTCTTGTCTTTCCGTATTTTAAAGGCGCATGCTTATCAAATAACGTAATCAAGGATTTGCTAATTGAAGAAACATTTGCATCCAATTATTTTGCGGCAAAAACATCGGCCCATTATGTCCTGAATAAGTGCAATGTCAAGGTTTTTGTAACTGCGATATTGTTAGAGACAAGTGTCAAGTAAATTAAATTGTGATCAGCGAACCCAATAACGTTATGCCCTCTGTGAGAAACACTATTTGAATTTTTAACTGGAAGGACATTTATCAGTGTTTCATTAGCCAAAAGTGATTCTCGTAGGAGATTAGCCAAGTTGTATAAAGCCGTAAGCATAAATTATGTCAGTTAGATATTTCACATGTGGCGTACATCTAACGCAAATGTCTGAGCTCCCTGAAAAGTCAGTCGATTTCTTTTTTTCTTAACTACTTCAACTTAGTTCGTATAAACGGAAGCGTAATACTGAAATAAATATAATAGACATAGCTGGGTAGTATAGTGACAATTGTCTCGCACCGTGAGAAAGTGAAAGTTCTGGTCGTATGAGTGCCCTGCTTTTATATCCTTCTTCCGCGTGTCAGTAACCACGGCTTCGATACTCAGCTGTTTTCGTTATGCAGGTCGGTGTTTGTGTTTACGTCTCACTGCAGCTCTCCACGACGTGCTCCAGGCATTGAAAGGCGCGATGCGTAATACACTGTAAAAAATTTTCTCCGTAGATTTACGGAATTGCCGGTAAAAATTTCTCCAAATACCTCCGTGAATTCACGGACACTTAGTTCTTAATCCAACAGAAGTTTCCGTAAAACAGTTTCGTCACACGGAACTGAGCCATATTTACACGTCTATAATACTACAATTGTATTTCTACAGATTTGCAGATTTACCGGTGATGTTATTAAAATATATCCGTAATATTTACATCTGTGTAACTTATAAATTTTCGATTTTTTCGTGCAAGTATCAGCAGCAGACTTACGGAGATATTACGTATGATTCCGTACTGTATATTTACTACAGACATTTCCGTATTTTACTTTTACGGACACTGTTTCCGTATATTAACGGTACATTTCCGTTAAAATTTATCACGGTGTACAAGAGAGTATTTCAAGTGGTACTGAATGCTGGTGGCATTTTTGGTATGTTACTAAGGAGTACTAAACGGCAGTTACTAAAACCCCCCTAAAAAATTTGGTGGCTCAGTTAAAAATAATTTCCGTTGTTTTACGGAGAAGTGCTGGTAAAATTCTCCAGAAGTGTCCGTTAATTTACGGAAGGCAACTAGCTCCACTTATGAAAACTCGCATATTTATGTGACTTCTTTAGGATGCAGGCGCATTAATGCGTTTGGTTATTTATTTAGTTCCTTCTCGTAGTTTTTCATGTGTTTAATTAATGAAACATAATTACGTATAACTATGTTACAAAATAACGTTTCCGTTAGTTAAACAGACGTTTCCGTAAAATTGCCCGTAAATTTACGGAAATTTTTAACAGTGTATGAGACTTAGGTATGAAGGGTTTATTGGAATTCACATTCGTTTGGAAATTGATACAGAAGAACCCAAAAAATAACCGTCCTAGGAAATAATAAAAATAGCCGAGTTTGTCTCTGGTAGTGAACATACAGGTGTCCCATAAGTCCGGTCTCATAGGTCAAGTCGGATTCCGCATGTGTAAAGCTATTCGTGGCCATAAATGAAATTATTTTCTGTTGTAATGGCACTTGGAGGAGAACATACTGCCGCCATAGTACTTCAACACACTGCATCACAACTACAACGTTCCGTGTTTAACCCATTTATATTCACCCTATGAGACCGGACGTATGGGACATACTGTATACGACATTACAAAATGACGTAACGAAATATGTCAAATCACTGAAGTGAATGTAAAAGAAAGTTAAGATACAACTACCGATCAGATAAAACAAAGAACAACCGGGAGGAAATATACAGGCCACCACAGTTAGGGCAGATGTGGGAATTAGATACCTTTATTTTTAGGGAGAATTTTTTTTTGCATATAAATATTAAAATACACGGAACTATATTGCGTGTTTTCGCTGCCAACCGTACAAGCAGTAAGATTAGTTAATGTTGAATCATATGCAGTAACGGCTAGTGATATTTTTCAAAGGTTACATTTTTAGTGCTCAGTTTATCTCGAACGACCTATACAAATTCTTTACACAAGAAGTCAGTTGATCTATGCATATGACTTGGAACACGGCTATAGACGTCATTGTTGGTTGAGACGTGTGTACACGTGTGTAGTGTGCGTGCAGTGGGTAGGTTGGTAGGCCTGTATGTAGGCTGGCAGTGGGCGTGGCCCCACTGGCGGGCCGGGGGCGCGTGCTCTACAGCTGCGCCCCTCGCTTGTTATGGTCGCTGTGCCGCCTGCCCCCCCCCCCCCTTCCTGCCCCAATCCCGTACAACAGTCTGACAACAAGCTCGTTAGGTCTCTCAATAAATAATGCTAGCAGAAATAACGAAAGGGAGCTTTGTCATTGTTTTGCTATCGTACCAGCTCTCGGGGCGCACATGATAAAGTAAGCACTAAAAATTTAAGAGTGCGTGGTAGATAAATAAACGCTGAAAACATTAACTGATTTCTACTTTTTTTCGAAGCCAATATGGACAATATGGATAAAATGCTCAATGAGCATCTGTTTAAAAAAGATTACGACCTTTTTTTTTAAGTTGCTTAGGTTCTGTCTGTCCAACATCATTTAATGGTTTTGCTAATTTATTGCTAGTAGTATATACGAGTAGTAAGTTAATTTTTGGCGAAGATTTAAATTGTTGACTGGAAGATTAAGGTTATTAACATTCCTTGTCCGTAGATTAAGATTTCCTCAAATTCGATTATTGAATTCCCTAGTATACAAAACGTTGTTTTTATTAAGTACTGTTGCATTTTGTGTGCCGCCTTGGGTCAAAACCAGATGTCCGTAATTTCGGTTCAACCTCCAACATATTGACAAGAATGCAATGTAAAAAAAAAAAAAACATGTTTTGATATTGTAAATGCTGTACTACATTCTGAAGTTTTTTTATGTATCGTAACCACACAATGCTATCAGTCATGTTCATTCAAAAGGTGTGGGATTGCTGTTCGTGACTACGGACAATTACTACGTTTCCATGTAGGTTTGAAATCGTTTTCAAAACACTTAGCGTTTTGAAAACGCTATTGGAAACGGGATTACTGTAACTTCGGACACTGATGTGACGTTACAGAGTCACGTGCGCCAATCAGCGCATTCTTACTTCGGGCATCGCAATTGTGAATAGGCCTTTAACTCGGATCATCATGATGGGAGGCGAACGGTCTAACCTCTAAACCACCGTGGGCTCCCTTGACTATGTTGGTTAGTAGTTGTTTGCTGAGTACTGTATAACCACGGTGAATCTAGTAACAACCGTACTATTGGGTCTAACAGAACGTACTGCGGCCACACACGAGTGAGCTGCAAGGAACTTATTAAACACGTGGTGTGTGACGTCTTCTACACAACTACTGTATACCTGTACACGAGGAAGTAAACTGACATACTTGGTTACAAACACACTCATCACACGTCACTGTATACGTTCATCATATAACTAGAAGACTAACTGAAGCAGACGATCACCCTAGCCGCTGACCTAGTTAGACGTTTACAAAAACTCACTCGATTAGCTCAGGTTTGAGTACAGTTTCAGCTAGCTGTATAAAGGGGAAGTGTTTGACAATTTTATTGCATTATTAGTTTTTGAACTACAACATTTATTCGAATTGTATGACCAAAATTTTACCTTCGTCAAAGCGTAGGCTATATTCTTAGTAAACAGCTTGTTATAAATAATAATGGGATATTTCATTAATTTAACGTGCACAATCATTGCAAGAGAATTCTTGATAGTTAACCTATAATTCTTTTGCAATGATTTTGCGTGAAAAATTAGTTACAGTTTCCATCATTATTTATGTCGAGTAGTTTACCAAGAATATAGGATCCTATGCATTGTCGAAGAGAACATTTTCATATTGCAGTCAGAATACATGTTACGGCTCAAAAACAGAAAATACCATAAATCAGTCTAGCACTCCCTCTTCAGGTGATGGTATGTTTGACGTATCAGTGGCCTGATCTGGTAGATGCGCTTCCAAGAAGACAGCCCTAGTATAACTTTCTCTCGCAGCACAGCACAGCCAGCTCCGAGCAGTCTGGTAAAAAATACGCGCGGCAAAACAAAGTGCTGTGCCTTTCTTCCCAGCGAGTGGAGAGCTATCATGACGGAAGAGGTCGACGAACAGGAAGTTGCGAGACGGAAGACAACACTACAACACTAGGTACAGCCGCACTTTCACTGCTCTGTGACGTCTGGCAGACATACTCGCCATCTCTCTCCTACACATCAACACGTAGTTCTGCATGCAGGTTAGACGATTACACTCTACAAGATATAAGGGCGACCTAGAAGCGCGCATCGCCTCAACGAGCCGAGCACAGTAGTAGCGTGCAAGGTTCCAGGCCATCCAGTCTTACTACAGGACAATAAGCGGTGACCATATAATATTATTGTTGGAAAGTCTGTTGCGAAGTTGAGTGCACGTTTATACCTGAGTTCCACATACATCCGGTTACTACATTTTTCAGTACAGCAATCTGAGAAGACTTTTAGTTATACTTGAGGGTTTAGAAACAATGTTTTTAATGATCATGATATCTAAACAATGGCAATTCGTCCTTGTGCGAAATGTGTTTTATTTTACACACATTGGCATAATTAGCTCATGTTGAAATGTTTCATAAAAAATACACATACGCGTTTAAAGCACATGGTACGCGGCGCCCTCGAGTTGCATTTTTAATGTTAACTAAAAACCTTGTTGCTAAGCAACCAATTCCAAACAATAAGCAATGTCGAAAACAACGAAATAACCATAGCGGCAGATTCAGGGGCGGCAACCCCCCCCCCCGCTTTTTTTTTTTACTGTTCAGTGATAGTTTACATGGAAAATATTACAAATTATTTATTTAAGTAGTATCTTAAATTTTTTGCTTAGTAAATGCCCTAAATAGTATCATTTTGCACCTTAAAAACTAAATTTTTCCGGGGGGAGGGCTCCTTCTTCGACTCGGGGTGTGGATATAGCTAGTTTTTGTGAATTG
>PNEQ01091709.1:0-13339 GCA_003012365.1 Medauroidea extradentata
TTATGTTTACATTATACTTAACACAATATACATTACAACAGCATAATAAATGCTTTTAAATCTTACTACCTTAAAATAACATGCCAGGGTTTTACCGAGTTACTAAAATTACTAATATGTGCATAAATGTCTTAACGTCCCCAACATGGACTCTCATTTACATACTGTAATCTCCACGAGATATCGTGGTATGTTACAACAGGAACAGTTCGCGGGATGTTTTGAAATGTTTTGTTACGTAGTCCATAGTATGTTATTTTACATACGTAAATCAATTGGTTTTCACTATTTACATGGCAGCAGAACATGCAAATTTTGACTTAAACGCACCGTTATGAGAAAACTTACGCCAGCCAAAATAGTTTCGTAAGAGGAAACTACAATCACAAGTATCGTCTACAAAACTAACACTATTTCATACAAATATAAAATTATGACATTATCACACTTGAACACTCTTAAGAGCCCGCGATGCGCAGTTTTCTTAACTTGTTACTTTTTCAAAATTTCGCAAGGTTTACTTCCAGATATTTGAATAAGGGCGTGGCTAACTACATGTCCTTACATTGGGCACATCGTACTTGAAGTTTTAGAAAGTACTAAATAACTCCTGGTGCCGGTTTAGTCCAATAATACGCACCTAATAGAAAAATGTACAGTTTCAATTGAGATACATTTACGGTAATTCGTCTCACCTCGAATGTATTTTTTGGAAACGAATCATTTTAACAATAAAGGTGATACACCCTCTGAAGGCTGGGTAGCAGTTAAGGATTTTAAGATGTCGGGAACTATAAATAAGATTACATTTTAAATACATTTGTTAAATATTCCACAAAATGTATTGACTGCAGCAGATTTTCATAAGTTGTTTTATTTGTATTAGTCCTATATACATCAGTGCGCCCGCGCCTTTGCTCACGTATGTTACTCGTCATAGCAGATCATACCTGCTTTTATTGAAAAAGAAAATCCTTGTACACCAGATTGGGTGTTCTGTCATCAAGCGTTAATATGACCACGCTGCTAGTTGAGTTAATTCTACAGCAGAATAAATGGCTGTTACTGCCCACGTGAAAAGTAGTCTTAAGTTTGTCCCTGCCACTAACAGAGACTCCGCCTGGGCCTTATTTATAGCCACAGGAAAGTTGACGTTGTGGGATGTTTACAGACTCAGAGGGTAATCGAATGAAATACTATGTAGCTTAAGTGGTATGAAGATATTTCCCCCGAGCAAAAGATTTGTGATGGTGCCCTCAATATCATACCTGTTTCTCAAAACCTTCACTTGGAAGTTAAGTGCCATTAGGCAGTTTTGGTGGGATAATGTTTCGCAGAAATATAAACGTATTCGGTGCCCCAGCTTAAAGGTTAGTGAGATAGTATATATGGGCTGATGCTGTTGAGGAACTTCAGAAGATGGTGGACTGCAAAATCCATTTTTACTACTTTCTAACGACTTCGCCCAAATTGCACTAATTTCGTCTGTCTTGAAGTTTCTGTGTATCAGAATTGCACATTCGCACAACCCTTAACGGAGTTTGAGCCAAGAACCTCCGGAACAACAAACCGAAAGTGACGATCAGCTGCGCCACATAACGTCGAATTTTAATGGAAACTATATATATAAAAGATAAACTACCATAAAAATAATACAAATGTAATACACTAACCAATATAGGCAAGGATGAAAATAAAGTATAAAACAAAAAATACATACCGGCCTGTAATCGTTCAGGTTGATAGCCCCACCCAAAGATAAGAAATATTGTAGGAATCAAACTAGATTAAAAAAACAAATAGAATATAATTAAATTAGTTCTAGAAAAATATAAATATAAAATAGTGGTTGTACAACAACACGTTTCGCAGCTTGAACTGTAGAACGAAACTCCGGTATTTCTCGCTGGTCTTACTTGCTTTTGCAATCGTCTGGTTTGAAAGTTTACAAACTTAAGTTTTCTTCGTTATAATTAGGCTATATGAAAAAATTACATTTTTAGGTAGGCTAATTACGTAAGCATTATTCTGACGCGACCACCACCGCAATATCTTTCTTGGTTAGAAAAGTATCATTGTCTGATTAAAAGAAAAAAAGTTATACATCACTTTAGGTGTCAAATTTCGAAAGTTTTAATTTCATGCCTTAAATGTTTGTTTAGGTATCCAAGTGAAGTGAAAATCACCATGATAGATTATTAATTAAAAATCACATATTACCCATGTACTAAACGTTCGAATTTTGAAAAATCTTAAAACCTTTTTGTAGCGGCTTACCTAATCACCACACTGAAGCAAAAATAAACTGAATATCACCATGGGATCGATACATATATACGATTTATCTAAAACAAATACCAGGTATTTTCACCTCCTAAGAGTGTGAAATTCTAAAAACTCTTTAATCATATTTTCATCTATTTTAATGGTGTTTCTTGAACGTGAAAAACACAACAGTAGCCCGCTGGGTTCATGATATATAGCGACGGTTTATTAAAAACACATTTCATCACTTTTCACCCCTTTTCACCTCCTTAGATGAGGAATTTTGAAAATTCGTGAAATCACATATCCGGTATTTGAGTAATCAAAATTCACGTCACTATATAAATATCAATGTGGTCGTTGTATATCGAATGGGAATCGAGATCATATTTGCTTTTTTTTTGCTTCAATGGTATTTCAAATATTTATACGTGCATCAATCTAAAGCAAAGAGCACTTCGATATCTCAATTGGTTCGATAGATATAAAGAAATAACAGAAAACATATTTCACGTATTTTCATCCCTTAAATTATGACATTTCGAAACATCTTGGAGTCCTTTCATAGTCATGTCTGTACGTAACCAATTGAAGTTAAAATCACGACGATAGTCAGTTGCGTTTCAGTGATATAGACGATTCATAAATAACATATGTTGCCCTTTTTAACAGCTTGGGGGTCGAATTTCAAAACGTCCTTAAAATAATTTTTGGTATTTACGTAAGCAACATTTTGAAGTGAAGCCAATTCTCTATCCCGAAGGATTCCATAGATATAGATAATCAATCAGAAACATATTTAAGGTCTTTTCATCCCCTTAAATGTTGAGTTTCAAATAATCCTGAATTTGGCTACTACGCATTTTATGTGTGTCCTTTTACAGTAAAAATCACGATGATAGGCCGTCGGGTTCGAGCTCTAAACTTTTCATCCCCTTAGAGTCAGAATTTCGAAAAATCCCTCATTAGTGTTCTCCTACGATCTGAAGGGAACCCACACAAAAATTTCACAATTTAAGGTTCAGTGGTTTGGGCTACAGTTTGATGTGTCTGTCAGTAAGTGTTCTCTTTTATATACAGATATTCCTCTCGTGCTCCTTTCGTCGATATTTTGAACACATAGCATCCAGTTTTGGCTATTTATACTGTTTGTAAATTTTTTCGGGCAAATTGGCTAGTTTCGTCTGCTAAAATCAACATACCCTGCTCTGGAGCAGGTTTACTAGTAGTTGATAGATAAGTCGCTCTCGTGATTTACTGGACGCGGGATAAACACTATCTGGGTTACTGTTCGAACGACTCGACTCAAGCTAAAATTTGCCCTGTAGGTTAAACTGGTGATTTAATATAATCACATTATGTTCTACCATGGGTTGTTTGTACCAGGATCACATGCTTAGTTTTGTTAAGGCAAACAAACTTTTATGAAACAATGATAATATTTTATTAGGGAGAAATTGTTGACGGCCGATTGAAAAAATTATATTATTCGGAATTAAACGCTCTCTTTGTCGCGTTTAACATTTTGTTCAGGCAACACAGTTTTCTTTGTAGTTTTTCAGTTTATTATCTGGCAACATGGTGCAGTAATAAAGCACTACGTTCGTATTCGTGAGTATCAGGATTTGACTCCCATGTCCGCCAATAATAATTAAGGTTGGCCGAAATCACTCAAGGAGAAAGTTCGGATGGTCATGGCCGCTTCCTTTGCTGTATCTAGTTATCTGATATAATTTTTCCATCCATAAGGATGTATTTCCCGACTAGTCATTATGTTCGTTAACGTAACTCTGTGTTGTTTATGTTGTAGTTCTCGTATAGTTAAGTTTGGCTCCCAGGGTAGTAATTTCATACTTTAGCATGCGAGAAACCTGGAGTGTGGGTTTTTCTCGGAGTACTCCCCCTCGCCCTGGTGTTCCCTTACTACTCCATATTCACGTCACATTGTCACTTAACCAGAACTCAAGGTCTTGCTTTCAAGACCCCTGTCTAGTTAGCTTGTAGGCAAAGAATTTAAATGATGAGTGAGTGAAGAGTGAAGAGATTTTAGTCAGCACTTAACATCGAGGTCTTTAGTGCTGGTGAGGGGTGATATGATGCGATTATGGAGCAGCACCGGAATGAATGAGCGGGGGGAAACGGGAGATCCCCGAGAAATCCCGCCGACCAGCGGCATCGTCCGGGACGATTCCCATATGCGAAAATTTGGGGACCGACCCCGACGGAAATCGAACCCGAATCGCCTCGGTCCCTTAAATGATAAATGTTTAAAACATTGTTCTGCATGACACCGTTTCAAAGGTAACGTTTAGATATGTATTCTACGTCAAATGTCTGAAGGAAAACTGAGAAATACTGTCAACATTAAAATTCAAATTAAACTAAAAATTAAATAAATAAAAAATATTTTTTTTTCGAAAAAATTATATGGCATTTAAAATAAATTAAGATAGTAATTTATGAATACAAAGAGTTATATTTATATTTATTCAAATTGTTTTAACATTCCAGTTGAGCAAGTAAGGGTGGCATAAGGTGACTTTGGAGCAAGACCATGTGAAAATCATCCCATCATCGGGAATCTAACGCGGATTTTCGTGTTGAGAGACGAGTAGGTCTGATAATTACACCACTGCGGCCCTGTACACTGAGGCCCAGTTTACAGAAACGAGAGGCTTACTGAAAGAGTGATGTTACGAAAAAGTTAATTTTCTGAAGCATCAGGATTCACTTTCATTGGAGATTCATAAAAAGGTAAAAAGTGATATGGATTTTCATCCTACGAGGGAAAAAATTGTGTTGTAAAATAAATAAACTTCAAAGCTCCGAGGGTATTAATTTTTACCTCCACGATCAAATCACTCTGTAACTATATCGCAACTGAGATCCACGAAATGGAAAAATTAGAAGAGACTATTTTTTTTTTAAAGATGAGAGTACGGGTATTTTTTTCTCCTTTCGCTTGGTTATCTACGTGAATGAAGGAAGTTAAAGAAGGAAATGTCGCCTTTTTTTTAAATAACCGCTGTTCATATTTTTTGTTACGTATAAAGAAAATGGTACGTAAAATTTTAAAGAAAGAAAATTATCGTTGAAAGTGGTTGTTCCTTAATTACAAAACTGTATTACCAACAAAAAAATGATAACTTAAATGCATTTTGGTATGACTGCATGTACGTGAAATTTGATACTATTCCGAAAATATTATTATATTTACATACATAGAGTAAAATAAATTAATTTTTTATGGTAGCCAATTATAAAGTATAAAGTTTTATTCAGGCGGAAATTGATAACATTTCTAATATAACCATTATTCGGAATTAAAGCACAGTACAAATTTACGAATATAGTTTACGATTAGAATAATATCCAGCAAGTTTATGTCCCTGCATTGAAACAGACCCAACTTAAAAACGCAACGGAAATGTATCGGTGTTATAGCACACACAAAATACGTTACTTATAAAAATATCAGGAGAGAGTTCTACCATACACTCTTAAACTTACTCTTTTCCTTACACTAAGTTTTATGCTGAAAGGAAATTTGTATTAAAAAAACGAACTGCAAAGCAGCTTAGACGCAAAGAAAAATTTTTGCATACCTTATACAGATATGCTAAAAATTGTTTGCGATTAAAATGGTTTGGTAGTGATTTTAAGAGTTAAATTCGGCTGTAGTTTATTTATTATGACATGACATCTGAAATAATTTTTTAAAGTTAAAATTTGGTAAAATCAAGGAAATTGTTAAAGCTTGTTTTGCTGTAAACCAGGATTTATTTGCCGCAACATGAAAACAGCCTCTTTGGCTTAAATATGTTTGTTACTGTGTACTGCAGTACAGAAGAAGATCACAAATAGTACCTCGTGTGTGGAATTTTGCGTCTGCATGATCGAGCTCAAAGTCAAAATTAACACGATTATCTTTTCCGTGATATGTTCCGACAGTATGTATACGTGCATATAACGCTGTAACCACAATCACAGTACAGTATGAAGGAATCTGGCGCCCTTCTTGCCCTACAAATGTTCGAAGAGGGACCAACCAGGAGAAATAGAGTTGCAATTTGTTTCATGAGGTAAGTTCTGCAAAAACCATAGCTCTGTCCAAGCAAGTGTTATAACGGCCTAAACTTAACTCCTTAGAGATTATCTGGGAAATGTAGAACTTTGACTATGGTGGTATGTCTAAGAAGCACCAGTTCTGTACTTACAGCTTAGTACCGATTAATTATTGTAGTTGACCATGAATAATGTTTTAAAAATACATAGCTCAAGAATTGAATTATGGCGTAGGTTGTTCACAAAATGACTCCACTGCAGCCTTTCGGCTATATCATCATATCTTAATAGTGCGACTATAATCACGAAAAGTCGAAAAAAAAAAAAAAAAATTCTCTTGTCTCTTTTAGTGCATGCCGTATAAATGGCTTACAAAAGGTCTTTACACTGGTAAGAAGTTCAGAGGTAATAATAACTAGCAACATGCAAAAGTTCTGAACCTTTTACTATGTTATATTTCCAAAGGGCACATGCAAAAGTTACATTAACGAGAACATTTCACACGTAACTTGGATTTCAAGGAGTGCTGTAGTAATTGTATTTATTCTTTTTTTTTTTACCGAAGACAAGGTAAAAGATATTCTCAAACAAATAAAATTACTGGTAAAGTACACAGGTAGAGTAACTAAGTAGTCATATCTGTGGTATATGCATCGTATAGCACTTTGGTTTTGCGTTTAATATTAACGGTCCTACGTACCTGCCAAGGTTTCAAACAAGGCTTTAACATAGCAAATGATAAATGGCATTTATTAACGAATGCCGATTTTCATAAAACTGTGTTTCGTGAGAAATTTGTTTTGAAATGTAAATTCTAAAATTGTAAATGGAAAGTCTTACGGGAAGCTCTTAAATTAAGCCCAAACATGATTTGACAATTTGGTATTATTACTTAAAAATATTTGGGATAAAATTTGTGTTTTATAAAATTATTTGAAATTGAAATATATTCTGTACCATTTATTCCATTAAAACTCACCAGCTGCAAGCCTAGCAAGCAGAATACATATCTCGACAAATCTCCAAACTTTATTAAAATACTTACCCATATCCTCCGGATAAAATTTCTCTCAATTGCTATAGGCCTATATACATAAGCAAAATTAATGTATTACTGTTCATAATCTCTAGATCGTTAAAATCAAATAAACATTCTCAGAAACGTGTCAAATTTAAGAAGTACTTAGTTTAACGACAAATATTACTCATAATAATAATAATATAATATAATATAACGTCGATTGGTAGCATTCTAGCTGAACAAAAACTCTTAATCAATCACAAGTTCCGCAACTGTGATAACAGCTACAAAATTCATAAACACGACTATCTTTCACGTTAATAAGCCAAGAAAATTAGTAAAATTATTCGAAGTTGTTGAAACACTCACCGTAACTTATATGTCTTAAATTATGAAAACTTTTTAATGACAGAATAGGTAAAATTGAGCATGTCAGTTAATTAAATGTATTTAAATAAATTTTCCAAAATAAATTTTTAAATGTTTATAAGAAATAGTGTTGTGAATAATGGCTCACAATATTTTTTTCCTACCTTATTTGTAATGTTCTCTCACGTCTCGTAGCATTTGAATTCAATACTGGTTACTATATGTTGTCATCATGGATTCAAAGAATCAGTACCGCCTTATGTTAAGCTGAAATCAGAGAAAAAACAATGATTACCCAAAAATGCACACAATATAGCCGTGATTATTCTTACACAAGAATGTGGAATAGCTATTACAAATCACCAAATGTTGGCCATAACGTACTTCTCTAAAGAGTTGCATTATACAGTTATCGTGCTCACATTTGTATCAAAGATCATCCTCATAATACTTTTTACTTTATTGAATCAAGTATTCCTTGAGGATTTATATTGTAACTGTATTAAGTCTGACGCACGATACGTTCCATAGGTGTGCACATATACGATTTTCTTTGAAAAAACCTTTGTTATATGAAACAAATATTTCTTTCTCACTTCCCATCTTTCTATATATATTCACACTTACACTTACACACACACACACAAACAAACAGACACATATATACATATATATTAAATTCACTAATAGTGAAGTATTCAATAATATTAAAAAAATTGTGATGAAATATTTACGAATTTTGTCTAACGCCGCTGATTCTCAACTGAATGAACGCGTTCATTTAACGAATGTCATTTCGATTCAGAAGAAGCAGACTATACATAATATATAGTTTGTTCAGGATAAACTGAGCACTGCTTTTAATGTTCTGCGAGTCATTATGCCTCCATCTTTACTATTTTTAATACAAAAGCCTCCATATAACAAGAACTAGTGTAAACATTTCACAACTCTCAAAACTTTACACGGGGTCGATCACCAGATCTTCGCATGTGGGAATCATGCCGGACGATGCCGTTGGTCGGCGGGTTTTCTAGAGGATCTCGCGTTTCCACCGCCCCTTCATTCCGGCGCTGCTCCATACTCACCTCATGTCACTCCTCACCAGCGCTGAAGACCTCTATGTTAAGCGCTGACCAAAATCTCTCCTCTCTCTCAAGACTTTAGTTTTTTATCACCAATAAACACATTTTTTATCATTATAAGTGTTGGGAAGTGCTCACTTTAAAGTGAACCACCTATACATAGCCTACATACATACACATACTTACATACATACATGCAGACATACATGCATACATACATGCATACATACATACGTACATACATACGTACGTACATACCTACATACATACATGCATATATACATATACACATACACACACAAATACATACATACATACACAAATACATGCATACACCAATGCATACATACACAAATACATACATACACAAATACATAAACACATACATACACACATACATAAACACATAAATACACACAAACATACACAAATACATACATACACAAATACATACATACACAAATACATAAATACACAAATATGTACATAGACAAATACATATATACACAAATACATGCATACACAATTACATAATGGTATGGATGAAATCATTTATTTTCTTTTTTAATATGAGATTAAAAAACTGAGTCGGTAGTCTGTATTTTGGGGTCTATTCCAAAAATTAAGATGAACCAAATACGAAAGGACAAAATAGGCAATAAATAGCTTGTTTTGGTTCAATACGAAATTGTTCGGTTAGCAAGGGAAGTCAAAACTCGACAGGACTTCCGATTAGCATCAAGGTTTACGGATAAAGACAGTTCTGTTTCATATCTTATCGTCTCTACAAATTATGTAAGCAAATTATTTAATATAAAACAATAAACTGTAAGGATTTTCTTTATTTCAGTGACTTTTGCTGCAGCTGTGACGGAAATCCCAACAGAAGACAGTACAAGCTCGAACAGTCGCCGGTACTATATAGAATCGATACCTCATCTCTGTCATAGGTGATTTTCTTAGAGAGAGTGTCCACGTGTAATATCGGGTGTCTTTAAGGTTCGTCTTAACGGGAATCTTACTGCAATGTAATTGCCCGTCTGCCTGGAGGAAATGCTTCTTGGCCAGCGATTCGTGCAGTGAGGGCAGCGTTCTCATTCCGGATTTACAACCAGAAAACACCTTAGCATTCCCTTACGTGCCATCTGGATTGGTTATGGCCGGCCTGAAGTCTCAATTTCCTGGATACTTGACCCGTATCCTCTATGTCACAGTGCCTGGAGCGTTTAGCGAAAACTGTTTTCGATACGTTCGTTAAACGAGCGGATAGCCAACCTCGGTGCGTAAAGAAAAGTTAACTCGCATTTTCCCCTGAGCATGGCATTGCTCGGTTTTTACCACAAAACAAGAGTTTCACCTGTGCTAGATAAAACACGTTCCAACCTGAGAACGTGCGTATATTATATGATGATCTTTCAAAAACTCTTGCAATGGGTGTGTATTATGAAAAACTTGGATATTTTATGGGCATACGCCATTGTGAATGAATGCCGCTAATTCGCTACAGAAATACTATCTATTTACTTTTAATGATGACTTTACTTTTTCAAATTGCTAGCGATAAAATTTTGAGACAACTGATCAACTGATATTAGGCAACCCCCCCCCCCCTTTTTTTCACATTAAAGTAAATTTTTCGATCAACAGCTTTATTCGTATTTTAATCTTATTCGAAAAACCAACTTATACTACATTGTATGGCATCCTATCGCTGTTGGACAAAATATTATGCATCAAAATATTTTTCAATCAAAAGGGATACTATACCGGTTTTGCACTTGCAAATTTTACTATCGGAATAGTTGTCCTGAAAGACACGTACAAATACAGTTAATTAACTATCGTAAGAGAACCTGATAGCTTACATCATATTTTCACATCAAAGATTAAAATTATATGAAAGTACTGGTATGTAAATGAAATACTAGCTGATACGGAATTGTCTATATGTAGATATACTTTCTTGGAAATTTGTCCGCGTGTAGAGTTTATTGTCCTTTTCATTAGTCTTTCCTTTTTTTATCGTAGTTGATCAGATTCAAAAATGTATTACTGTTATTGAAATTATCAAGCGGATACCTTTATTTTTATTTCCATTTAGTTGGACAAATTAAGGACGTATAAATAATATCTGGTACTTAATTTCCAATTTCACGTGAATGCGATTAAATAACAAAAATATGATATCTGTAATTTCACTTATATCTTACCGCCGTCCATTATTCGAAATTATTCACAGAAATATTACAAACGTTACAGCGAATTTTCTTTTTGTGCTTGCCGTTATGTATGAAATACGAATGCGGATTCTACATCAGGGATGTAAAAATAATACCATTATAAATCACTTTATGCAACTGACGAAGAAAGACATTGTGTGACGATATAAATTTGTTGTATTCTGTTATTTATGTCTTACTGTTTACGATACCAAAACCCACTAATAAGTGCCCACTTTTTCATGTTATAGATAATAAAAACTTAAATGAGAACTCAGCTCTACTCAAATATATAGTTTTTTTAGTCTGTTATATCGCCATTTTCAGTATACTAAAATTGTAACGTACTTGGTAGTTATGAATTAAGTTAATAGAAAATGGACGGTCCGAAAATTACTAATTAAGAAGTACCTGAACCATTAACTAAACTATGAAATCATGATTCACCAGCAAAAAAATTAGGAATAAAAACCGTAATCCAACTGGTAACTAGGGATTTAGAAACTTAGTACGTTCAAACACATGCATTTTTAGTAATGTGTTTCGAGTTTGTCAAATTAAGTCAAATGTCACAAATTACAGTATATGGGAACCTACATCATGAGAAGAGCTAGTGAACAAAAAAAATCGTTTTTCTAAGTGGGCACTCAAATCAATAGCTAAAGGTTACTTCAAGTGTATGAAAATAATGATTACTGCATTTGCATTTATTAGAAAGGTGAGGTAACGAACGATACATGTAAATAACTTTGGAAAATTGTATATTAGAGCTTCAAACATCAATTATGACAACAAATAACATTTCGTGACTAAAAATTAAGTATATTGCATTTACAATGATACACAAATAAAATAAATTCCCAAATAATATATAGCATGTTTCGTAACATTCTAAAAAATACTACAGTACCAAGTAAGTCATAATTTACATTGTCAAGTGGTGGAAAGCTATGAACATCTGAAAACAACATTTCATTAGAACCAAAAAATGTGGTCACTTAACAGCGAACAGCCTATACCAAACAATGAAGGCCCAGTCTGGTGTAGTCATGCACTTCTGGCTATCTCTCGCGTCGCAATGACACCATCGCTCGGTACAGAATGGAAATACTGTAACCGACACACATCTGTGAATGCGAGTCCCCTCCTACACTCAAGGCTGTAGCTCGGCACGGACAGGTCTGAAGCAAAGCGACAACAGAACGGCCCGGCTGAATACGCACGCACCTAAAAACATTCGGTATTCGGGTGCGAGTACCAGCAAATACACTAGTAGCTGATGTTAGTGGAACAGCCGATATCACGGGTAGACCCCCGCGCTCAGACATGCACAGACGTCTGCCGGCTGCAGTACCTCTCCCCTATGGCTTTTTGTTCCGTCGGAGCGCGCTGCAAAGGCGTAATCGAGCCGCGCTGGTAGCTGTCCATCGAACCGAGGTGTTGGCTCATGGTCGGCGGCGCCATCTGAATGCGGCGTGGGGACAATTCCTGCTTTGCCAGAGGGAGTCCATTTTCCCTAGCCACCCCTTCTCACCCCAACTGCTCTAGCCCCTTTAGTCAATTCCCACCCTCCATATCCCCCCTGTCTATCCCCTTACGTCGTTTATGTAGCTCTCCGGTGACAGCCATGTGTACAGTCAGTTCCAAAATGCGTGCACAACGCGCCTTGCTGGATGGTGTGAAGGGTGAAGAGATTGCCTGCTCTTAATTAGGCCACTAGTTTTGTCGAGCATTATTTTTAAATTCTAAAATACAGCAGATATCGTAAAAATCATAGAAATGTTGGAAATTGTATCTACTACGTACTCTATTTTTTCATAGCATAAGTTTATATCATTGTGGCTAATTATCAACTAAATTAAAATTTCTTTAAGTCATAAAAACTTATGTTTTGACTGCATAGTACAAGTCATTTCCAATATTTATATGTAACGGCTTGGGATATCGACTGCCATTCAGAATTAAAAAAAAAAATTAAACCTACTAAAACAGCATAAATAGGGATGATTCGAGGTCTCAAGTGGCGTAACTGGTAGACAATAATTCCGCTACAGCATAATATGGAGGGACTGGAAAAATTCACAGATTCACTGACTTGAAGACTACACGCCAATTATAGCAGTCAAGTATAGCAGACAGCAACTTCTCATTGGTTGCTCGCTGACACAGCAGCACCATATGATTCGGCCGTTATTACTGTCTCAGCGCACTCCAGGAGATGTCAACTAAGTCAAGAACCAATTGAGAAATGTAGCAGTTGTTTTTATATTATACTAGCTGTCCCTTTGCGGCTTCGCCCGCGTGTACTATAGAAG
>PNEQ01091709.1:13439-56041 GCA_003012365.1 Medauroidea extradentata
ACTAAATTTTAATAACGTATTAATTGATGGTGTTACTATATTCTCTGTATATCTTTATAACAACAAATACAAACAGCTTTATCCAGTCCACTACGCTGAGGGTACTTTAATTGCAGAACATCTTTGTTTTTAATTCATCTTTATTTCTCTACAAAATAGCTACCCGGCCGCGGCTTTGCCCGCGTGAAATTATGTAATAAAAACAGTAACTCTGGATAAAATATGTGATGAAGGCATTTAACAGCTAGCGTACTCAATAACAGTGAACTATAAGTTGTCTTAGCTCAGTGAAAAGAGCGCATGCAATATGCTCGTATGATGTCATGTCATGTCCCATCGCAAAGACTTGCACAGGATACGAACCCGTAACCCCACCCTTCCCACACCACAAACTTTGTACAATACCCGAGTGAATACTTAAAGGCAGACCGTAATAATACTTTCGTATGTACGGGCTACAGTCCAAAGAGGTTTTATTTATGGTGGGTTGGCAAAAAAAAAAAAAAAACCGCAACTCCACAGACTTAACTACAAATTATTCAAGACAGGCCATGAGAGTTATTTCGCGTGTACAGGCTATAGTCCAAAGAGGTTTAACTATAAGCAAGAAATAAAAAGGAAACTAATTTTGAACTATTTCAGGTGTTACGAAAGATTATTCTTAAACACGTTTTATTTTTTATATGCTTTCAAGGACGAATTTCCAAAAATCGTTAAATTACTTTTTAGGTATTTACTTATGTTTCATTATAAGACAAAAGCCACCTCGATATCTCTAACGGTTTAGGTGATACGACTGATAAATCAAAAAACTGTTTTATTTTTTTTGCCGGCTTTCAAAAACGAATTTTGAAAAATCCTGAAATACCTTTTTAGGTATTTGCGTAAGCTTCATTTTAAAGAAAAAATCACTTCGATATCTCAGGTGGTTTAAGAGGAAGAGAGGATTTACTGTAAACGAATTAAACGGCTTTTCGCCTCCTTAATATAAAAATTTCGAAAAATCCTTAAATTTGTTTCTAGACATTTGTATTTGCGACCTAACTAAGTCCGTCGGGTTCGAGAAATATCAAAGATTTGCAAAAAATACATTTCACCCCGTTTCACCACCTTAATAGCCGAATTTTAAAATTTCCTTTCTTAATGCGCGCCTACGCCACAAGGGGAAACTTCCCTTAAAATTTCACGTTTCTAGGTCCAGTGGTTTGGGCTGGGCGTTGATGATGAATGAATGAGTCAGTCAGTCAGTGAGTGGGGCACTTCCTTTTATATATATAGATTCTTGTGGCCAAAAGAAAACAATAATTTTTCTGGTCTCTACGCATACGTTTAGGTCTGGACACTGCTATAAAATATTGACCCCCTTAATGATTTTAATTCCTCTATCATTCGTAAACATGAATGAAAACAGGTGGCACCACTAGAACACTCGTACTAGTAATTATTTTTTCAACATTAAATGTATTATATTTTTAAAGTACAAATATTAGAATCTTACTTAAGTTTAACCAGAATATTTTCAAACACTTGAGTTTTGATAAAAAATAACGATCTTCTCTTTACAAAAGCACCTCTGCAATAGTGGCGCCAGCAGTTTCGTTCAGTCATAAGAGGGCCAAAGATAAAGCATTGAATAGTAGGTGAGTGTTCTGACCTGTACTTCTAAGACCTTGCTCTCGTAATCTGAATTTGTGAATATTCACTGACTCACGTTGATGGATTGAGCAGTTTCAACAAATTGAATCAGTGAGATATCACTGTGAAATCGGTGACTATTCAATGATTCCGATAAAGAGTGCCAACATTCCACAAATTAATAAGTGAATATCCAGAGATTTTTCAGTAATTTTTCACTGATTCAATAAGCGAAAATTGTTCTTTGAAAAGAACTGAAAAAAAAACTGTGAATATTCACTGATTCACTTGTGAGATTTTGGCACTCTTTATGGAAATCAGTGAATATTCATTAATTAAACAATGACTATTTTCACTGATTCAAATTGTTGAAACTGCTCCATCCATCGGCGTGAATCAGTAAATATTCACACATTTAGATTAAGAGTGGGGTGATAAGTGTAAATAATATTTAAACAGAGGGGGGCAAAGAAGGGGAAATATTGATCGCGTTGGTTGTAACGTGTGTTGGGCAGCTCGTTAAAGCACCAAGCCAAGGAGTGCAAGCTCCCCGACAGATATTCTCTCTTCCCAACAAGCCCTTACATGCCGAGGTTTACGAGAGATAAAATCAGGTCTGAGCTGCAATAGATATTCATCTTTACACTTTCATGAGAAGGCGACATAAAAAATAATACGATCACATTCGCACGAAAAGGAGAGCATGTTAAAAAAAAAAAAAAAACAGGATTTATTGTAAGACGAGCGAGAGAAATTTACCGGATGTTGTCTGATAGGTTGCGAACCGAAGAAAGCGTGGAAAGAACTTGCAAAATTTCCAAATAACTATTCCTACAGTAACATCCCAATCTGAAACATTACAACTTTTTTCACTGGCCTTCAGCAAGAAAAACTGCGCTTTAATTGTTAAACATATTCTAACTTTAAAGGAAACATGCTAAGATTGGACGAATTCCAACACTCGTGTATGTTCGCGCTGTAGTTCATTAGTCGGTTACAAGTTGTATTACATAACAAACGTGTTTTTAGCATGTCTGGCAAATACACTTCTCTAAAAAAAGTAACACAGTATTTGAAATTTATACTTTAATAAGTATGAATTTTCTTCTCGTGTAATTATTTACACGACACTGCCAGGTATAGAATAAAATAATCAACATAAAATCTAATAGGCAAGACATGGTTTTCTAGTGTCATACAGGCGGCTTAAATTTAAACTAAATAGTTAACGCCGATAACACGTTTGTAACATGAAAATAAAACTGAGCATAAATAACACCTAAATTAAACAACGAAGAGCCTTTGAAATGTGTATTTTGATATTAACACATCCTGGTAGTTTATGAATATTTTCTTTTTTACAAATTTTTATTGACAGTGTTCACAGCCCAAAATACCAGAAAAGAACTTTCTCGTCGGAAATTGTGGAAGAAATAAGTAGCGACTGAGCATAATTGTGTAATATGAAATCGTTTGAACATTCTTACTTGTAAAAGAAAAATAAAGTTTCAGGTTCAGAAATATTAGTAAAAAAAAAGCTAAAAGATCCTTTCCTTAATTGGGTGAAAGAGAAGTTGTGACAAATGTATTCCTTTCAAAAGATCTCGAATGGAAAGCTGAATGAATATCTTAGGAAAAAAATTCCGTGTTCATTTGAATTTGGTATTGGTAAATTTTGCCTTCAATGAAAATATACCTACTAAAGACACGGAATACAGTTATATACGCCATTTAAAAATAATTCTATTACTTAAATTTGGAATCATAAGTACACTACTAGAGGCTATGAAGGTCAGTGGGTTAGATCTCTCGCCTCCCACCTAGGCGATCCGGGTTCGAGCCCCGCTGGGAGCAGGCCCGAATTTTTCTCATGTGGGAAACGCGGCAGACGTTGCCGTTGGCCGGCGAGTTTTTTCGAGGATCTCCCATTTCTTTCCCCCGACATTCTCCCTCACCGCTGCTTCTATCTCATCTCATCTCATCCATTCCTCAGGCCCGAGGGCGACCGGCGTGTCTCACCAGTCGAGCAGCCGGACCACGCTTTAAGAGTGCGTGGTAGGTAAATAAACGCTGAAAACATCAGTTGATTTTAAAAATTTTGTCGAAGCCAATATGGATAAAATACTCAATGACAATCCTAGATAATGGTATCTGCCAACTTTATGAGTAAATATTTATCCAGAATTACTAATTCGTTACGCGTGATCTCTTGCGCCGCAGTTAAATGCACGAGGTTCCGGCGTCAGAGATTGTGCCTCAGAAGTTCGTAACACTGGAAACAATTTTATTTAAAACGTTGGCTAAAACTATTTTCTAGGGTTTCTATTGTTTAATCTTCGCAAATTGGCTTCAAGAAACCTACAGTTATAGATTAATGCTTTTAGTGTTGAATTATGTACCATCGCTCTCTTAACCCGGCCTTCACTCACACACAATGTGACACAGACAGGAAGAGGGACGCACGTAATGGTTTTCATTTTAATTACACTGATATAAACATGTTTATTACCTTAGAATTATTTATAATGCTGGTAGCAGAGACAAGAGAAACAGAAAAATTTTACGAATTCTAAATTTACACCTGGAAAACACGCACACGTTAGTTTCGTACCCTGGTCTCTAAGGTAACCTTTTGTATTAGATAACTTCGATGTACAAAACGTACGGTCGTCTGAATCCCTGTTTCAAGTAGCATTTTCGATAACATTTCCGTGTCTAATTTATTTCTTCTGCTGTGCTTGTTTTACTTTTCAAAAATAAAATTGCGTGTAAACTTATGGTCTATAAGTTTTGTTCAACTATTCCATTACACCTGTAGAACACGTATTGATATCGCCATGTGCAACAGGAAAAATTTACTAATACGCATTTTAATATATAGTTAGGTGAAATAATTACGCCTTTAGTGAGAGAAGCCTGAAATATATGTTACATATACTACATACACAACATTTTGCTTTAAAACAATTGACAACTGTTGCTGTATAAATTCATGATCAAACTTTCTTTGTTGTAATGGAATACCTACGAGACATATTACTTTTATGAATTATTTGTGTATTAGTTTATAATATTTATTTTTCCAGTAAAATTTACCAGTTTATAATGAACGGGACGTTTCTGAAAATAATACTTTGGCAAACTTGGAGCATGAGTTTCCTACACCAAACAAAACAAATTTATATAAACACGGGTACCAAAAATCCCTACTTATTAATGAAATGTCGGTTCATTGTGTGGTTAGGTTAGTTCAGTATTTAATTGTATCTTCTATGGCGTTATGTTGCCAAGGTCACTTGTTTACATTTGTCATTGCTGGTTAATCTTGACCTTACAGTTTACTTGTGTTGTATTGCAATTTTAACCGTTGCAGGATATTGCTGATATTATTTTTATGCACACTCGTACGAAAAGGTCAATACATTATCTTGCTCACACACACACACACCTACACACACACGTCGTATCATGTACGTTCGGTTCTTGCCAAATACTCCCACATCTGCCATAGAGGATACAAATGAGGGCATCAGCATACTTTTAATCCATAACATCAGTCAATCATCCAACAACAATCATTTTACTGACGGTTTACTTTACAACACATAGAACTAACCTTTGTTAATAATTTAAAAGTAAGTATTTTAGTACGTACGTTTTATGGCCTTCTTTTTTCTTGTTTTGTAGAATGTAACCACTCTTCCCGCTTGTAAATATATTTCAGAAACATCCTATATTTATAACACATACTCCATTTCATATAAGTTTGGATAAATTTGACAGAAACTTATAGGCAATAATTTGTAATATTTTGTTATTTGTGTCACTACACAAGGCAAACTTTGCAATACAAAAGCTGAAATCGAGATCTCAGGTTCATTTTAGAGCTAAAATATGTCTTGCATTGTGCAACAAATCACAAAATACTGAAAATTACTGTCAATAAATTGCTGTCAAATTCATCGAAACTTATATGAAACAGAGTATATCTGTAACACTTTTGTATAGATTATTTTATACAAATTCTAGCATTATCTCTGTACTGATATCGCGTACTGATTTGAATGAAGTAATAAAATGATTTGTGATAGTCACCTTAGAATCACTCAGTTAAAAAAATGCCTCTAGTACAAGTATGTGTACACTGTAGGATAGCCTATCTACACTTTCAGTATTGAGTGCAGCCCAGGTGCAACCCATCTTATGTCTATACACCATTGACGATGTAAATATTTTGAGTATTCTGTTAGACCTACAACTCCTCGATTGCCTTTTGACTAATGCATTATTTTGTCCATGGATCCGATCAATGGTAACAGTGAAGCATTCTCTGCTTGACATTTTGGTGACAAACTTTCGTTTCATGAATTCTTCATATATGGAAAAATTATTTTCTTTAAGTGAAGTCGTATCACGTAAATGGACAGGAATCCATCGTGCACAGTTAGTATGGTCAAGAAGAATGAATCAGCCGGGGGACAATGAAGGCTAGCACTTCTATACAAAGCTGAAAATTTCCTTCACATTTTCTCTGACAAATGTCAACAAAAGGAATTATAGTTTTAGATTTATGAACCAGAACCTAAATTGGGAACATACATTGTTTCATTATACATACCACTCTTCAAATTATTAAAATCCACTTTCATACGCTATGTAATGGCTGCAGTTAATGTAAGTCTGCTGCATAAGTACATATAGACTATTAACTGTGATTTGATGAGCCCTACAAGTTACATGAGTAACATGGGAACCTTTTATAAATGAATCCGCTTTTCCAGTTGTAGTAATATAAGCCTGAACAAGTGCTCCAATCCATTCACTTTTAATCGAAAAGATTTCCAAAATCTCTGAGAACGGCCATATCGATGTGAAGACCACCAAACAGTATGACAAACTGACATTCACCACGAGTACTTGGCCAGTTCTACAGGATTTGCTTTGCCAATTTGTAGAGTGACTAGTAATTATATAAATACTGCCCGGATTAAGCCGATCAATTGCTGTCTTCACATTATCCTCTCACCCGAATAATGAAGACTTGGTGTCATCAAAATAAGATATTATCTCATTACAATATATTTGTGGCTAAGGCCATGCTCTCATATTTCTACAGTTTTGCGATAATTATGATATTAAACTTAAACGAGAGCAGATATCAGATATCTGTTTGGCAGATTTGTTTAATAAGAATAGTTTTTGCCACAATAGCTATTTTTGTCAAGATGTAACTATACAGTCTTGATTATTAAAGTCTACTAAAAAAATTTGTTAATTATTTAATTAGCTAAAACAAGTACATTTACTCTCTTGAAAAAATTATCCAACATAATAAAACCCATTGTAAACAGAAGTACCAGACCGATTTTTGATATTAGCTCTTATTCAGGTTTAAAAAATGATGGTCGCGAAAATAGTACAAACAGATGAGCATGTCCTCAAAATAAATTCTTTAACCATGTTATGAGTTTAATGTTTTGTTTGTAAGTATGGTCCACATGCAAAGGTAAAAGTTTGTTGTTTTCTATTTAAAAGTTATAACATTGATTAACAAAACACTGAACCGCCAAATGAAAATGTTTCAACTGGACGTAACATTGTACACGTATACGCCACATTTTACTGTTTTAAACAATAAATAGCAATGCTAAAAACAGTTTTTACCAATAAATGCTTAGCCACTACTAGGAATTACTCGATATTGAGAGTAAATGACACATCCCTTGAATAATGTGGAGAGACTCATGGAGGAGATAGTCACTGGATTAAGACTTTGATTCGCATACACTATAGAAACATTTCCTTTGCCTAAACACAAATACCGTAGCGTAAAATAAATTTTAAAAAATAATTAAACCCTGAAAAGTAGCTTAGTCGCAAAGAAACGTTTTGTTTGAAAATATAGTAACGGGAAAAAAACTGTTCTCATCAAAATTATTTAGGTATAATTTTCGTTGCGGAAACAATTGTAGTATTTCTGAAGACCAGCGTTAAGGGTTATATGGTCTCAAGGGCGCTGACCCATGCTGGATGAGTCAGGCTCCTACAAATCCTTGGTAAAGGCCTATGAGATTTCTCTGCAGGTCTACCAGAAAATCCTACTCCCACGTCCAAGTAGGCGAAAGATGCGTTGACCTGGGCAATGCACTTGTGTAGCCAACAGTGGATGGTGAAATTCGAGTCTCTAGCGGTTTAAAAAGGAGACAATCCCGACAAAAAGTCAGACACGTGAGGTCTTTAGGTGGCAACTCTACTACCTGACTCTAAATTATTCAGTACTCTAGAAGAAAAGCTAGCCGAATGTAACAGTTAGTCGTTTTTCCTACAAAGAAAGTAATAACTTCACGAAAATTTTAAAGATAAAATTCAGCAATATATGTGTACTGTTGGTACCCCTCACACGTCCAAGCCCTCGTCCACTGAGATCTGTGAACATGTAGTAGGACTGACTGCTATGATCTGCCATATACCCCTACCTGAAGAAACCAAGAAGTTCGAAACATATATACATTTTTTTCATTAGCGGCCTTCACTATATGGGTAACAAATTAGGTTTAGCTAATTCTACATGGAATTTCTTTAGACATACTGCTAAAGAAAGTGATTTAATGTATCAACTAACGAACAAATGAATGGGTAGGTTATTTAAGCGTGGCAGTTTTCTCTAAGAAACCTTAAGTGTATTGCTAAGTTATTTGACATTAATAGGCCCTATACTCCGTTTCTCATAGTTTTAGTACCTACAGAAATGAAAAGAGGGTGCGTTCTGCTTGTGTGCAGTCCATGTGAAGCAATTTAAGTCCAAGTGATTAATACAAAACTAACCTGAGATCTAAATTTCACTGTTTTACCAGTAAATTTAACAAGAAATAAAATACGTACTTGTATTTGTGTCTATCTTGCTATTTGCAAAGGGATGTAATTTGTCGTAAAAAGGTTCAAGTCATATTTATGGGGAAGGAATAATGTATTACATAACTTCCGTAAAGGAATGAAAGCATTATGAGTTCGTAGCTGTTATTATTTGCAACTTCTGTCCTCAAACTTTTAGCCTTGCATTTTGTATTTCTCATGATGTCTGAGTTTAAACTTCCTAGAGGCGTGACGGTATCCAAAATAAAGTGAAAGCTATGTTTATGAATTCAGCTTCATCGAATGCATGATTACTTGAAACTTTATTTCTAGGTTATGCTTAGCGTCGAGAAGTTAACAGTGTTATCTCCTAGTATGTCCCAAATCTCGAGAAGATGATGACAAAATCGGCAAACAGAAACAATTTGAAGATACGGGCGTTTGTTGTAATAAAGCGTCAATGTTTGTCGAATGAACTTTAGCATATCACGTAAACATAAAAAAATTTTAAGAGGAAACAAGAGAACTGATAAATACGCAACATATTCTGCTAGATTTGTGATTCTACACAACGGCCATCATTCTCAGAGCCTTATATTTTCTAATCTTAATCTTTTATAGCGATATTTCTTTCATCTTACTCACACAAGAACTTATAAAACATACGTACTTATTTTCTCAAGTATATTGTGTTCTCTTTAACATTGGTTAAATTAATCATTATGATTGGTAAGAAGAAATGTTAGCACACTACATAAAGGACCAACAGGAAAGATATTAAAATTGAGATACAATTTGATAAGCAAAGGAATCAAATTAGGATACTTGTCCTTAAGTTTCACCATAAAATCGTCAACTTGCCATACTCCGTGCTAAACAACGTTGGACCAACTTATAAATACACACCAATTATCAACAATTGGATGACAGAATAGTCTCAACATTTAACCCAATACTATTCGAAGAAACATGATCTCAGTTCTAGAAACTCTTCGTTCATAATCAAACCGATAAATTAAAATATTGCTTTGTATTTCTTCGCCATACAACAATTTTTGTTATTTTCAGAGCGCCCACCAAAAAATGTTTATACAAAATACACAAATTATATTTTCTAATAAGTAATCAATTCATAAATAAAGAATCAAATTTTTTTTAGAAAGCACTTAATTAAATACAAAACATTACTTTTTCATAATTGTAATGAAATCCTCATTTATTTTAACACTAAAATTATGTCTCGTGACGCATATGTTTGCATATAGAAAATCGCCTACGTCAAAGACTAGCAGACATTACATATGTTGGTTTCAATCTTCGTTCCTACATGTAAACAAACTATATACATATAAAATTATTGAATTACAACAAAAGGATTTTGTCAATGAAAAATTATTATTTTCGAAATTTGACTTGAATGCTTATCGCCCCTTGTTGCTCTAGCACACATGGTAAACGCCAAGAGCATGGTTACCAACTTGCTACTAACTACCGGGCAACTATGTAATTTTTAATTGTAAGAAGCTGCTGGTACATTTATCTGTATAAATGAGTCAAGGAATGGAAGTTCAATAGAAAATGTCACTATTACTTTATTATTACACATACTGTTCAGAGAATTCGGGACTACGATTTAAAAATTTAATTCAGGTTTACTTCTAAAATTATTTGGATTTATTAAGAATAGATGAATTATTCACAATCAACATACACATTTGCTAACTAAGAGTTTTGTGATACGTGAAATGTTGCATGCAGACGTATAAACAAATACATATAAATAAAATACATTTCAGAAAAATTCTAATAATTAGTACTTATTTAACACGTTTTATTACTATATAATTACCTCGAGTAAATAAAGTCTGAAAAGTAATGAATTGTATTATTTAAGATCATGAAAACACAAAATGTCTTTTGACATTTTTAGGATTCAGAACAACTTTAAGCACAATAAGGCCACAATATCAGATAGAGCAATGATTGTACAGTAATTATGAAAAAAACTCACCAGTTAACTGTTTTTGTAATTTACGCAAAGTGATCAGTGGTTCTGAGAATTGTATAATTTAATTTAGGGCTTTCAACTAATGTATAAATTGCTGAAATGTTTCAAAATATACTTCTACTGTCGATTACATCTGAATAAACATACATATAATTTCCAAAAAAAAAATTATAATTGATAATTCGTGCAGTATAAACTGACAGAATTATGTTAGTTGAGTGAGATGATAAATAACGTTTTTTTTTTGCCGGAAGTAAAATTAGCTTTTTTAATTTCATCACGAAACGTACGCGGTAACGTTTACGGTCTGTTTTATATCTGTCGTTCAATACCACACGTGAACCTGTCGAACGCCAACGTAGAGACGTTATGCTGCTATAAATTTTTTACTGGTTCTGTAGCTCTACACGTGATGCTGCCTTTATTTAACTGCTTATGTTTAATACACACAATAAATAATTTACAAGAGATCAACTATTTTAATCACGTAACTCTTCGGTGAAAATACGGTCGTACATTTACACAATCATTTTATTTGTATAGTTGTTCATTTCTAACACTTCTAGATGTATATATGCCTGGGTATTATCAGGCGAAAAAATTAAATTTAAGGCGTCACTCTGAAAGCTATTTGAAATTACTAAATAAATGAAACAACGGGAAAACACACTTATGTGACCCACGTTTTCACTGCTACATCAACACTGCGATCTTTAATCAGAGGTGTAGGTTTCCCTGACAGAGCAACTATAGCTATTTTAACTAAGTTTATAAGTCAGCGTTAAAGCTGTTTAAATCTGCGCTGAATAAGAGCTATATTTGCCAATTAGTACATTCATTACAATGTTCCTTTAGCGCAAGAGCCGAATACCACTTACAAAATATAGTACACCTTTCAAACCAAATTTGCTGGGTTAGATTCGGCTTCAAGCTATGAGAACACGTAATTATAATATATATTTTTTTACCTTTAAATGCATTCGCGGTCACGATAAACTGGCAAAAACTTTCCGTTGCCTCTAAAGGCGTGAATTGTGCTTCTGAAGGTGGACGTCACAACCTAAAAGACAAGCGGGCTATTAGCAGACATATATGTTTATGAGAGCATAGATAAAAAAATTTAAATGTTAAATTCACATTATACATCTTAAAATGTGTTGATAAATTTAATATTCACTATATCAAAACTTCGAAAATAATATTCATAGCATTCAGCAATCCCCTTAAATCCACAGCCTGAGTAGAAAAACAGAGCTCGGAAACGCAGTTGTAACACTGAGCTCGAATGTAGGAGTACGCGGGTTCGACTCTGGATCCTGAAATCCCGATTTTGGTTTCCCGTGGTTTTCCTCTATCCTTCAAGGCTGATTTTGAAATTTTTCTGAACTGTACGCTGTAGCGAATTACTTTTCTACTTCCTGTTCTAGTTCGAGTCAGTGGTACAATATCTGACATCGCTGTCGTCGAGACGGTATAATCTCGTTCGTTTAACTACAGTAAATTTTACAACTACCTATGGGCAAAAACTGTAAATATTTTGTAATATATTTCACAATGCAAGACATTTTTAACTATAAAATGAAAATGAGATGTCAACTTCATCATTTGTACTGTAAAAATTGACTTGTACTGTTTCTTAAATAACCAAATATATTAACAGTTATTACCCATAAGTAACAGTCAAATTTCACTGAAGTTATATGAAACAGAATATACCTACCTTCCAGTGCAGAGAATCATGTTTATCTTGTAGTGCCTCTGACTACAGATTCCACTTAAATAAACGTATCAGGGCGCATATTTGCCACCTTGTTGTCTTAAAGACAATTATTACTCGTAGTTATCTGCCACATATCGTGGGTGAGATAAGCAAGACTCTTATGTGGTGTCGCTATTAGCATCTCATGAGCGGTGACATCCAACGCAAGCATGAGTTGATTCGCAGACGTTTGCAAACTACGTGACGTGTACTCCGACTCAAGTTTGCCGTTTGAAATGAAGTACAATTGTTATGCCCTGTGTTAAAGATTTGCCCTATAAACCAAGTGACTTGAAGGATGAGAATTTCATGATGATTTGAGCATAGTTTTCTTACGGCTTTTACGTCCTTGCTTTATTCAGGGAAGAAAATCAGTGAGGGAAGTGGCATAAAAGTCACTCTAACATGAACTACCCACAAATCCACACCACTGCATACAAATACACAAAATTGAATACAGATTGCTACCAGATCAGTTTTATTTTTAAATAATGCCTCCAATAACTACGAATTGTAACGTGTACCATTAAGTAAGAACTAATTGTTTTAGTCTGAAATACTGGATATAAAAGCAACTAATATTGTAACTATTTTACCATACCTACCCAGCAGAAACCTAGGAATCGTCCTGACATAAACAAATTGATGCTATTGCCAAACTAGAATTCAAAACTACGCGAATGAAACAAGGATGTAGTCCTACGGAATAGCAAAGGCAGCTGTAAACGTCAAAAACATTTTCTGCATTCAATCCACATTTCAATCAACATTTTATTTTAAATCCGGATTACAGCGACTGGTAGATACGTATAGCTAAGAGGGGCGTAACGTCACTGTAGATGGGACTATTGATTCGGATAGAGAGGAAACAGGTCAGGTAGCTAACACCGCATATGGTTAGGAACCATCCTATAAATTGTCGGGGGCGATTACGGAAAACCATGAAACAGAGACGGTAGAATAACTGGGGCAAGAATCGAACATTGATCCAACCTAATACGAATGCATTTTTTTTACTAAGAACTACTCACGTTTCTCAGCTAATCGTCGAAAGATTTATTTCCGTTCATTTAAAGTTTGAAGAGGCCTTCTAATGACAGCAAAATCCTCAAGTCTATTTTCTAAAGTTGGAGTCACAACAAGTTGATCAGCCGATATTATGGTGCATAGAGCGGACCAAACCACGCATTTTTGGCGGGTATGGGATAAAGTTAGGTTAAATTAGTGGGCTTTACGTCTCGTCGACAGCGAGATCATTAGAGACGATGTCACACAACTTGGTACAATGACAGGAACTGGGAGAAGAATCAACCATGGCCTTTGTTAATGAACCATCCCAGTATTTGGCTGGACTGATTTTGGGAAATCCTGTGAATCCGAAATCAGGATTATCGGAGCCGGGTTCAAACGCGCGACCTCCCGAATGAGAGGCAAATGTGTTACCGCTGCGCCACCTCACTTAGTTTGGGATAATGAGAACACTTTTGAAAACTTGATTCTTTTTTCCTTACAGATAATGTAGGTTTCCTGCCAAATTTTAAATACAAACAAAACACCCTATGAAACATTCGAGGAACATAGAAAGTACTGCGCTCAAAAGTTAACGTATGAAATCGAAATAAATAATTTCATTAAATTATTGATCGTCAGAAGTGTTTCCTTTTGTCGCGAACCACCTGTATCGCGGTATCGCAGGTGCCGTATGGGGTAAGTTCAATCACCTGTGTCTTACCCGCTGAGACTGTGCTGCGCTTTCGGCAATCATCGGAGGGACTGCGCATGTGCCAACACGTTGCGGCGTGCACGCAAGCAGTTGCAGTGCTACTTATTAACCGTTATTGAATTTCCCCCAACTTAACAAAACCGTCATTCAACTCACAAAACAGAATTTTTGCCATTTTAAAAGAACTTCAGCTTATATCGCAACTATTCTAAACTAATTGTAACAGGGGAAGGAGAAAGGACGGAGCGTGCAACCCGAACATTTCCGATGATAGCCGAATGTGCGGCTTTGTCTCAGCAGCTATACATAAATAGTTCAAACTTATTATGTATGCACATTTTGATTAATGGCACATAACATTGTACGTTCAGTACCTTGGTATTATTTAAATTAAATTGATTTAATATTGTTGTTTCATTTTAAATAATCGTACAGCACTAAATGTAAAATTTCCAGTGTTATTTTTACAAAAGTTGTGTTTTTGAAAGTTTGAACTTACCGTGTGGCACCTACTGTATGTCGTGGGTAGCAAGCAAGCACGGAAATCTTAGGAGAAGATGACATATAGCATATTACTAATATCTCCAAGCCTAATTTTCCATACACCGCTGTGGACGCAGCTGCCTGAGTTACATGCAGTCAGTTGTAGCCACAGTGCAGTAAAGTACTCCTGAGCATGAAATATATCCTAATGTTACAGATAACGAAAAACCATGAGTGCGAACCCAGGCTAATGACATGCCTGAACTGTTCGTGTGAAGGGGCCTTCGAAATGTTACACACGTCAGTCACCCCTTGAGCCATCGATCCCATGTCCGCATTAATGCGACAGCAATTTTGTTACACGCTGGATATAATTTCGCAGCACGTTTGACCAGACTTAACTGTCATCAAGGACGGCAACGTGTTGTATGCTCACACGAACGTGAGGAAACACCACTACCACCCAGAGGTCTCCGACCCAGTGTTGCCATATAAAGAAGTTGAAATTCTCGTAGCAAGCATACTAAAAATCTAATACTCCACACAAAAAAAACTGCTACACATAAACATGAGAATTTTTTTCGATTGACATAGATTATAATATTTTACATACTACAGTAAATGTAAGTTATCAATTTTCAAGAACAGATTGTTTCACTTTCAACCATTAAAATTTTGGTAGTTTAAAAAGTATTGTTAATTGGCTCCAAAAAAATTACAAAAAAAAAAAAAAACGTAGAGTGCTGGCGGCTATTACCCAATTAATGTGAAATTAAAATTGTGAAAAAAAATTACTTTATGAGAAACAGTATAGAATATTTTTAGACCACCTGTCCTCTCTAATATTTGTCGGTTATAAACGATAATGCACCAAGTCACTAATAGTTTGTTAAAACTTTCAACAAGTTTTTAATATAAAATGTTATTTAATTTATAACATAAGTCGATGTAAATAACAGTCACTTCAACAAGTTTGACTAATGTTTCTGTGGCAGTAAAAATAATGGTATTTTTGCAAACAAGAATAAAAAAAAATCTATTAACTGGTACCAGAATTACGGTACATCTGGTTATACTGCATTGACCTCCATTTATGTATCGCTTATCATTATCATCGGAGCATGTGCTGCGCCTTACGTCTGGTCAGCTAATCACGCCGTTATCCTACTTTGCTCTCGGAATTACCGTAGTGTGTGGGTCATCATAGTATCCTTCTTGCTGGTGCTATTTAAATAACTATAACACACCTGCGAACTAAACATTAACCTTTCACATGCTGTGCGAGTGAACTGACGTACTACATGTGACCATTTAGTGTCGGTAGTCAATTTGGTTACGAGAGATTCTTAACAGTATTAGATAGATACAATTAAATTACACAGTTTATATGTACCAACTGTAGAAATACTAATCATTGCATCCTATGTGCACTATAATCAGGCCAATAACTGCTTTCATATCTTCCTACTTTAAATATAGTATTTTATTTTTCCATTTATTGCCCGACGCAAATAAAAAAGATGTCACGGGACTGTTATGCGGCATGCTCTTTTTTACGTTTTTTTCTGTGAAATGTTTTTCAACGTGTACGTAACGCAGAAATAATGGTCCCGAACTGGAAACATTACTAAGTATGTCTGCAGGCACGTAAATCCTTGCACACTTGAAAGTGAAGTATTTTACGTTTAACGACCACGCAGAGAATTCTTTCTCTTAGAATTTCGAGAGTTTTGGTGAATTTTTTTGCGGTGTTGTCAAAGAAAAAGGTTTCGCTCCTGCAGTTCTCACAGCTGTGTAAATTGTACCTCGCTCTTCCTCCCACAATTCTCTTAACCACGTCGTTCTCGAGCTGAGATATTCCAGCAGTCGCCTTCCGGAGCTGGTTCTTTTTTGCGACTCGTAAACGACCTCGTCGTGTGAACGTAGTCCAGGCTTCCCGAGGGGTCGACCTTTCATTATGGACCGCCGGACATTACCGACTCGGACGGCTAGCATCTGGAGGCATGGAGGCGGTGGGGAAGATAAACAGAAGAGGAGGATTTCGTCGCAAAGCCAGAACGCCTTCACCCCTAGCATTCCGTGATATTGGATATTCTATGTCCACCCAAACTCCTCCATACACCAACCTTGTTCGCCGCCGGCCTAAGCCCTCACAATACCCTCCGACACATGCGAATTCTCACTGTCGGTATTTCTGTTTGTGCAGGCTCCAACAACGGCCGTCGGCGAGACCAGAATATTTCCTTCAGTCTGGGATGACCTCGAATGAGAACATCGACACTAGCTGTAGAGAACGACTTTTTCGTTTAAGCTAGAAAATATAGCGACTATTGATGAACGTAACTTACGTCGAAAGAAACGAAAAAAAAAAATTTAAAGACAGGTACTATACGAACAATTAATAACTAGAGGCACGCAACATTTTCGTTGCCGTTTGGTGCTAAGCTGGACTTTTATGCCTTTGTGTGTGTGTGTGTGTGTGTGTGTATATATATATATATATATATATATATATATATATATATATATATATATATATATATATATTATAATCTGTGAGTTCATTGAGCACGGGTCTTAATGAGGCCACTACGAGACTAAATTCGTTACAGGAAATTGTTCACGCTACCGTTGTATCATTGGCCAGAAGCGATCTTTGCGGCAGGCCACGCACTGTCATCCAATGAGAGACGTCAAGTGACAACATAACAGTTTGCAGTCTAGTCTACAGTAAAAAAAAAACGCGAATTTTGCACGACCATAAATCATCTTCTATATTTATTTTCTGTCTGAAAGAGGGGATATTATTTCCAAATGTCCATTCTCTTTCCGCTCCCACCAGTTTAATCGCAATCACTTTTAAAATACCCCTGGCACCATTCAATTAGATAAAGCGTATAATTTGATGTATTTTGTAACGTTAAATTCCTTGAGAGCGTACTGCGTAAGGAAGCGTTATGAATCTGTAATTATTCTCATTCCCTTCGTTTATTTTAAAAGTGATATTTAATCTTCTACGCCGTTTTTACGACATTCCCATAAGCACGACGACAAATAATTTCGCTTCATCTGTCTTGACAAGGCTGTTCTGAAACACCACTGTTAGCTTTACCTGCATAAATGTAAGAATTGAATGGGGTCTTTCGATTCAGTTTTCACCCACTTCAACACGTCAGAATTATTTGAAATTTTGAATACGTAATATGAATCGATTAATGAATGAATCGATGACAATACAATAATGTCAAAGCTATAACCTTGTATTCTCAACTATTATATAAACAAATTTCAGAAAATTTTTCAGTTAATTTTGTAACCACTTCTATACATCCCAATAATATTAAATTTTGCACACATAGTAAGACAATTCAGTAATTTTGACCTTAAATATAAATATTTTGTTCAACACAGATGGAATATCCCACAGTTCAGCATAACTTTAATCGGTGAAAAAAATTAATTTAAACAAAGCGCGGTGCCCTCTACATACTTTTCGTAATGACAACCTTTACAAATAGTTCGCCATAATAGATATAAGACAACTGATATAAAACACCCCCAGTATTTTTAAATTAACGTACATTTTTGGTCAATGATTATGTTGTTATTTTAAGCTCATTCAAAATATTTACTCATACTGAATTGTGGGACAGCCTATCGTTGTTTAAGTTCCTTAGCAAAATCTTCACATTTAAAGATTATTTTAACTTATTTGTTCTATTAATACAAAACGGTGTTATTCTTGTTTTCCCCCTTAGTATTATTTTTTTTTTTTTTTTCGTAAAACAGTTTCATTTATTGATGCATACAGTTACAGTTTCGACAGTTTATCAGCTGCAGTTATATATATATTTTTTCCCCATTGCATTTTGATGTCCAACATCCAATTGGAAGGTCTAGGGCTCGTTGTTTACGTACTCACCATCACGCTATCCTTGATACTTACCGCAGTGCATTAACTAAAGTAGAATTTTCTTGGGGCTTTCACTGTAGTGCCAATGCATTCTAAAAATTACCATACGGATTTCTTAAGTCAACAAAATTTTTTTTCGGTCATCCAATACAAGTTATTATGAATTAAAGTAGTTTAAAATGTTCACGAATGCGAACCAAAACATCAACTAACTCAGGTATGACAACAGAACTGCTGTATTTACATAATTTTCGGTAAGTCTATAAATTACTGTATGATATCCATCTGTAACGTAAAACAACTCTTGATACACCGACTCAAAGAATGCATTAATTATTTGTTTACTTGAAAATATATTTGGTTTTGCCTTACTCATCGGCCTACTGACAAGGGTATTTCGTAGCTCTCTCTACATTAATGGCCATGTGTTAACTTCAACTTTCCCGCAATTTTTGGAAAAAAAAAGCAGGTTTGTCAGTTAAACAAAGCAATGCTATGTCAAGCATAAAAACAAGCCAAACATTAAAAAAAAATTCAGGAACATTATTAGTGTTGCAAATGCCATTCGCAGACATAAACTAAAGTCCGAGAATCAAAACAGAGGAAAACATTTTCCTTACGTATCTTTCAGTTCCAGTAAGGTTCGAAACTTGTGCTTGTTACGTCTCTTCTTTGAGCTACCTGCAGTTCCCGTTCGTTACTTCAAAATAATGATTTATTGTCAGTTTTCATGTATTGTAACAACCTACGCGCTAGATGAAACGTTTCAAAGGACCAACGTTTTGAGCTTGAAACGAACGCGCTAAGAAAACAAAAGCCATTTCTGTTGGTTAATCAATTTATATTAGAACTTCGTTGAGAACATTTAATTGGTGTTAAGACGTATCCATTTTATTGTCCTATAAATACGTACTAAGTGGTAATAATCCTTTCGTGGGGTTGCGAGTTTCAATGCAATTACCCAGTGAACTCAAAATAGATGGGAAAATCTACGTGGACAGTGAATGTATTTGCAAAATTTTCCCAGTTCACTGCTGCATTAGATAAACTATTTCAGCTATGTTCACCTCCAGGCAATTAAAAATTGTCATGAAAAAAGTCAAGAAGATTATATACTCAAAATACATAGTATTGTTTCCATTAGCTGTAGCTAAGTCTACCAGGCCAGCGAGCGCATTAAATCGAAACAAGTTGATTATATATACAAATTTTCTCCGATTTATTCTTCCAGTATGATACATTTATGTTTTTAGTGGGTGGAATTTTTGTAAAGTCTTGAAGATGTGCGTTGTTGCTGTTTGACATCTATCTTGCTGGAATCCACGTCGATTAATGAGGAGTATTTCATTATTCTTTTGAAAAAATAACGAGAGAAGAGAAGTTTCAAATTTTGCTAGAGTGAGTGAGATATTTTGGTCAGCACTTAACAACGAGGTCTTTAGCGCTGGTGAAGGGTGACATGAGGTGAGTATGGAGCAGCGCCGGAATGAAAGGGTGGGGGAAACGGGAGATCCCCAAGAAAACCCGCCGACCAGCGGCATCATCCGGTACGATTCCCACATGCGAAAATTAGGGGACCAACCCCGCCAGGAATTGAACCCAGATCGCCTTGGTGGGAGGCGAGAGGTCTGACCCCTCGGCCACCGCGATCCTCATATTTTTGCTAGAAAAAGTACTCCGTAACGTCTGTGATTATTTTCTAGGACCAGGCACTTTTTCATGTCAGTAACCTACTTAAATTTGGTTATCAAATTGAATTAAAACAAATGATATAATATGAACTAATTCAAGCATCACCCAGATCCAGCTAAATCTTACAATTTGCAATGGCGTGAACAGCATTCAAAAATTGTAAGTCCATACCTTGAAACCCAGCGATATGACGTGACGGCAACATGTCGAACTTTCGTCATTGTAGACCCGAGCTAGATTCTCAGCTCCGGTCATCCTGATTACGGCTTCTATTGTTTCCCGAAATCGCTTCAGTCGAATGCTGAGATAGTTCCTTAACAAAGACCGTGGCCAATTTTTCTCCCAGTTATTGTGCTTGTGCGAAGTTGTGTGTAGCTACTTCAAACAACCCACGGTCTTCTAGACGAAAATACTACATAAATAAGTGATTGTTTTAAACAAAGGAATTTATTCAACAACATATGTGAAGGTGGTTAAGAACATGTTTTACCATAAAGAGGTTTTCCAGCTGTTAATTTTGTCTACTGTGTCGTGTTTCACTAGTAGATTGTGTAATGTACGATTTACATACTTATGCTTCTTAGAAAATTTAGTTCGATATTCATCAATGGTCTACTGAACACGGTCATTTTGTTATATAGTAACACTCGTTCCCACCCTCTTTAGTATGTGTAAAAAATTTGATCTTTTATATCAAAACACTATATTCTCAAACGCAGTTTTAATTCCCTTTGGTAAACTGAAACTCCCCGAAATTATGGCACCATGAAATTCAAATATCCGCATTCCCGTGTACGACAAAAAATATATATAATCTATGTTTGACTTCAAATTTGTAAACACAATGAAGGCGCATCACTTACCAGCTATCCGTTCAAGGTACGTTGCAGCTTGAAGTCTGTTGTTTCGATTTTTGCAACTTTGTAGATGTCAGATATCCCAGAAAACCTGGATGGTATCATCATGCATACACGTGATAGTAACAAGTTGGTAAATCTTTTGCTTCAGTTATTCGCAGAGTTACTCATGTAAAACAGTCTAATAAAAAATTTGAGGATAAGGTCTGGAAATAATCCAAGCAAGTACACCTATTAGGAATCTGCGGGGCCATATTTGCGAAAAAAATCCTCGCTCTGTGTTTATCAGCACAATGCGATAAGCACCATGTTTACTCAGCAAGTCATATATTGTCATGACTGTAACGTAGCACGTAGCGGGTACCATTTCGGCTGAAAGAACCTTATGTTACGACGAACATAGCGTATCCATAACTACGTTTTTCATTTAAAAAATAGGTACTGTTATTCATTTTTGATAAGTATCTATTCCCGAAAGTCACAGACGCATAATGACAGACTGTAAGAAAATAATTAAGTAATTTACTTGTTAAGATGATTCCGCAACCGTAGATTTTGATCACTTTGCGCTTAGAGGCGAAGAAGCGAGTGATGAACCAGCATTAGTAGCCCTTAACGCCTGTACTGTGTGTTCCTAGGCTACGAACGCGCTATCATACACACAGTTAAAAGCGGTGACGCTGTTTTAGTATTACAGCATACTAAGCCAAGATCTCTAGTTAATTGTTTCCACTTTTCAATTTTATTTATTAATTTTTTTCGGTAAACGATAGAAATTTGACGTCGTTTGTTGGATTAATTGTTTCTTGACCTATAACTAAAAAGCATAAAACACGCAAACATTGACATACACGTACATTCCCTATGGAAATTATGTCTAGTACTGTACACTGATTAGTTTTTATAGAATAAAACACAAGCAAATGCATATTTGAATATTTCCCGACATTTATTGTGGTCTCATTTAATGCATGACCAACTATTGGTTATAGGTATTTAATCTAACTTTGATCTATATAAACGTTTGGAGATTGTAGTTTGATATTAATTTTAAACAGATAGGTCGAGATAACTCAGTAAAAAAGTGGCGTTTGGCGAAATATACTTCAACATTTATGTTCGAAACGAGGAAGTCGCTTCGTACTTACTTTGAACACGTTATAGTGAAACATAACTTATAGGGGCTAGGATAGAATGACATGGACAATCAATTGCTGTAGTATGTACCGGGAGTAACCAAAAGTAATTTCCGTACTTCTATCAATATTGACAATCTTTGGTCAGACATTAACACCCTAAGGAACGATTTCGAACTGACAGAATTTGACAATACCTATGTTACACATAATCCGGAAGTAGCAATCATTTTATTTGTAACTTGACGTAGATATAAACACAATTTAGCGCGACATTCGTGATACATAGTCCGGCAGCCAAACCAGGGATTTTGACTGAAGTGTGTTTTCTCCTATTAAGTTTTTTTAATTGCTAATATCGCTACTGTAAAGCCTGTAGATGCATGATATACCGGGTACCACACGAATACCATTGAGAAACTCTCAGAATTCAATATGGCGGCATCTGCCGTACTAGAAATCAAGATGCCTCATTTGTGCAGTTATATTTCTTAAACCAATAATCACAAATCAATTTGGTAAACGGCATTTCAAAGAAGAAATGTAAATCTTAAAATTTGTTCTAATGATTTATAGAGTGAACTGGATAATTTTCATATTATTTGCATATGAAGCTCAAAATACACAGACGTCATTATCTTAAAATTATATTTAATCTTGAACATTGTCCAAAGGACTTGAGAATTTAAAAAAAAAGTGTTTGAGTAAATGTTGTAGCAAATACAAAGTGCTTTCTAACTATATACAATACATAGTAGTTAGCTCAGAAAAAATTTACGAATTTGTTGTTTTTTTCTGGAGGTGTAATTAAATGGAGAATGCTGAAAGTGTTCCCTGTAGTCAATATCTCATATGTTTCTGTTGGTCTCTGCTGTTGATATTTGTTTTGAAAAGAGGACATTCAATTTATTTAATAGAAGCCTTAGAATACTATTTGAATTATTCCAGGTCACTGACAAAAAAGGTAGATGGCCAACTTCTTCCAGTCAAATTAAATACTCTTTAGAGCATTTTCGTTGGGCAGTATGCCTTGATAAAAACTTACATTTTACGCAAATAAATAAAGAAAGTATCAAGTACAAAACATTTTGTAGAACCACGGGAAATAAATAAAAACTCACAACAGTATTGAGTATTTAATTTGACTGGAAGAATCTTATTTCATAAGTACCATAAATTAAACAAACATGTTTTTCTCTCTTCTCCGATTAGTAAAATACAGAGTACATAAAACGTTTTCCATTACATAGATTTGAAAACTGCAACACCTTACATTGGGCACATAAAATTAGAGCAACGTGCCAGAAAGATAATAAAAGAACACATTCCTTGGTAATGATTATTTCATTCTTCTACTACCCAGGCCATCATTAGTAAGTATAAAAATAATTTATTTCTATCAGCATAAATTCAATGACCTAATCCAAAACATACTTGCAGCTTGCTCTCAAGCCGCAGCAACTTGAATCTTACAGTAACGTGCCAATTTGAGGTATTTATTCTAATAAAGAAAACACATTGAATCATTTTCCTCAAAACTTATTATTTATTTAAAAGTTATGCTTGCATGTATGTTTGTTTTCAACCTATCAAATTTGGTTATTTTTCCGTTTCTTCCAAGCTTAGCGAAAAATTGTCAGAAGCAAGATGTGATCATATTTTAAATATGATAAATGGGAAACAGGAAGCAGATTTTTCGTATTTTCTAACGGTAAACGTATTTTCAGTTATGTAAAATCTATACCGGGAGTCCTCCCCATATATCCTAAATATTTTGTTTTGTATCATCTGCGCAGGTTGTTTCCAAGAAAAAATATCAGTCTATAACATTTTCTCTCGTGGAAAATATTTACCTCTATTCGTGGTTGCGCCGTTCACATGTTTCCTTCAATTGACAACCCATTCAGACTCCAGACAAATAAATATTTGCTTCTAGCGGAAGTACACTTTAGAGCAGAAAGTAAAAACTAAATTACCTGTTAGGTGAGGCTAGAATTTCAAGTATGTAAGCTGGGTTCGGACAAAATGGCGGGACCCAACAAGTGAAACGCACAGACAAGCAGGACTACGGAGAAAATACAAGGGAGAAAAATTTGTGAATATTGCGGGTTATGGCTTACGTCCAAGTAATTAACGTCCCCTTTTGTCCTTTCTCGTTTGCATCCGTACTCCCTCCCACATTCCCTTGCGTAATCTTCATATGGAAAGCAATCACAATCGAACTCACCAGTAGACATTCACGTGTATTCGTCTGTGTTGAGTGTCACGTTTATTTGACTTGTTGGGTAAAGTATTTATTGTTACAAGGTGGTCTGTAAATCTATTATTATTATTTTTTTTGTCATTTAATTAAAGACGAGCAATATTCAGCACCACGGCAGTTTTACAATTTGTCGCGCATACTGTAGGCTACATAGAATTATAAAAAAAAAAAACAATCATTAAAATAAACAGTAAGATATATGAAAACTTACGTACTAAACATCAACATCGAAAGTTAATAATAGAGAAAATAAGCTAAATATGTTTCACAAAAAAAAAAAAATTGAAAAGTTTACACTTACTATACTGAATTCGTCAACTATAATTTAAATATAATTTTTACATTTGTTTTTTGTTTGGTATTGATTTTGGTTTGTGAGTAGGAGCTAGCGAGTAGCTCGTTCCAGACATTACTGGCCATGAAGCTGAATGATCGCTTACAAGCTGCACTATTGAGAAATTGTATTTCTGAGTCAATTTCATATCCGGTGTTGCATGTATGCATATAATTTAGCTGAATTAATTTAGATGTTAAGAACTTTGGAGTGTTACTGTGAGGAATTGATTTTGGTTGTGTGACAAAGTTAAATTGTCGTCTGATTTCCATATTTAGCCATCCGAATGTAAGTAAAGTTTATGTGATGTGGTCCCTTCGGTTTAGATTGTAAACATACCTTACACATGCATTCTGAAGTTTTTGGACCCTGTATTACTGAGCGTGGTCTTTACTACAGAAAAGGCCAGAGTAATAGTTGAAGGAAAATAAAACAATACTATCGTTCGCAAAGCTTGAGTTACAGAGAAGGTGGAAGAGTTCGTTAAAATTGGTAAAGGTGCTGAAGTTTATAGTAGGCGGTTTGAAGGAGAGAGGAGAATTGTTTGCTCTAGGAGAGATTTTTATCGATAACAATTCCAAGGTTACGATACTTACCATACAGGAAACAACATGCGACCAAACGATGAGGCGAAACAAAAACACAGTAGTCAGCAGACACGAACAGAATAACAAGCGATACAACGATGAGATGATATGTTGTTTTCTGTTCGCGTCTGATAAAATACTTGTTTTGTTTCGCCTCATTGGTGGGTAGTATTATTATTTTTTGGATCATACGTGATTAGAGTTTGTCACGGGTTCTTTATTTTTATTTTTATTTTACTTATCTGTTTGTCCTTGTTTTTATTTGACCCGATTCCATTTATGGAGATTTGTGTTGTACATGTATCCTGTTGACTGAAGCATACTCCGCTTATTTATGTTTTCCCATTATCGCAATGGAGTATGTCCAAGAAACTAAATCCGGTAAGCTAAAACCATGCCTCGAAAAAAATCTGCCAATATGGAGAAAACGATTTTAAACAAAATAGGCAGACAGATTTTTTATATCTGCTCTCGTTTAGGCGTAAAACATTAATATCACGAAAAAAAACTAGAAACTAGAGAGCATGGCCTTAAACGAATAATGCCGAAGCATCCCCACTTCCGCCTGGCAATTAATCAACGGAAAAATAAATGTTAAAATAAAATAATAACGAATGAAAATTATGCCTGTCATTAAAAAATGTTTTATTTAGTACTACCTACCCTGGTTGCACTAATTATCTATAGCCAAGAATTAAAGTCTATATATTGACATGTCACACGCTTTCAAGTATATATCCTACTTAACCAATTAATGTACTATTAATTAATATTATTTATTAATCTGTAAGGAAAATATTACACAAAATTTGTAAAAAGGCAAAAAAAAAAAATGAATCTCTTAATCTGATCGCTACCAAACTTTACAGGATCACCCACTGTGCTAATCTGAAGACTGACTGAAAATGAAATTAAAATCGCTGCAACCGTTTTGGAGTCCATAGGTTACATACATGCACTCATCGATTAATATATATAGTACTATATATATAATTAATTATTAGTATTATAAATTAAGTCAATACTTAATTGTTAAATTAAGTAATTAATAATTGTTTAAAATGTTAACTGATAAATTAATTAATTGTGAACTCAATTGTTACATTAATTAATTAATTTGTAGGGATATTATGCACAAAATTGGCAAAAAGCTAAATAATAATTTATGTTTATCTGGTTGCTAGCATACTTCACAGGATCACCCACTGGGTTAATCTGAAGAATTGCCTGAAAATTTCATCAAAATCGCTCCAGTCGTTTTGGAGTCCATAGGGAACACACACACACAAATATATATATACACACACAAAGATTTTTATGTATAAGTAATATACATGTATATATTTGGATGTTGAATGTATTAATAAAGTTATAGTATGGACATTGCAATTCTGTAATGTATCGCTCCATTGTTCATGGTGCGTGTTCTGACTCTGGTATTAAGGAGGGGTAAGAAAATAATAATATTTATTATAACTATAGCCTGCTTCGGAGGTGTTTGGAGAAAATTATGATTTCGTTGTTTAACATGGGAGTTAGGACAATATTGTTAAATGCTCCCTGTTATGAGACTAGGTAGACTGCAGATCGTGGATGACAGGTGCAAACTTAAAATTCAATTCTTTGTAACTACAACCTCCATAGAGCCACGCTTGCCCTCGTGAGTAAGTAATTTTACTTTATGAAGTCTTTTAAGTATTCATGCCAGCATTCAGAAAGTGCAAATTGAAGAAGAAAACCTATTCAGTATGTCTAGCTTGGGTATTCTTCGCTCGTAGTTTCCCCACCTCGCATTCGTGCGAAGGATGGCAACTTCGAAGGAAACTGGTAGTTCAATTCTTTCACGAATAGGAACACAGTTTTGCCTTTCAGATAATTTTCATTGAAAAGTTTCACGTTTTCGCACAGGGCAAAAAAAAAAGACATATTTTTTTTGCAACGAAGTATGCAAGAGCTTTAAGATATTAATATGGAAAATGAATGTTATAGCACAAAAGAAACCACATTACGAATTTGAAGACATGACAGCAGAAGAAAAATGTGTACAAATTGGAGGATGAAATGTTATTGTGAACCAACTCCATTTTTTCTTCCTGGCGTGAAAACTGTTTTAATTTACCCTTAATTAGATGTGTGTATGACTTAATAAATACTATCAAATAATGTAATAAATAATACGTTAGGTATATTAATGCAGATATTAACGGTTTATGTCTGAACTAAAAATTATTTTTCCGAACGTTTAAGAAAATAAAGAACACTATACCATCAGATCCTCCAATTTGACTTACCGCTGGCACAGAAGAAGCTACCTCCGTAGTTGTAATCACTTCATACATCTGGGATATAACTTCAACCCTTAAATTAGGCATGTTGTGTAGGTGTCGTTAAATATGGTCGTCTATTTAGTATAAAGGTTTAATTATTGTTGTAAGCAACATCTCGATTAAGTAAATGCATAACAAGGTAAATCGCAAGCGCTTTTTTTTTTTTTTAAGAAATTTGTTTGTGTTTGAAAACAATATTTGAGAGATTCGTTACGAATGCCATATAGCTAAGAAGGGTTCTGCATGTCCAAGGTCCAGAGGTACTTTGTAGTAACGGAGATCCAGGTACATCAATCAGATACTTCATCGTCTCAATGTACAAGGAACTAAAATGTCGTGTCAACTTTCCTTTGCCGGCTCGTTTCTATGAGACTTTCAGCGGTGGCCATACTGTCATACGGCGTTGTAATGAAGACAAAGTTATGTTGCGAACGACAATTATTGGATATTTACGCTCTGCACATAGTTTAAATGTGGACATTATGTCACATAACAACTATAGCTATACAACTTAGATTTCTACACGTGATTATGTAACCTGAGCTGAAAGGGTACTGAAAGATGGCGTACGAATGTAGACGTTTACACATCGTAATACGTAATATGGAACAATGCATTAAATATTCATAGTTACATTTAGCATATCAACTCCCTTTTTAAAAATTAAATGAACAGAATTCTTACAGTACGCACATGCACAATGTAAAAGAAAAATTATTAAATAATATGTTAATGGTTTTTTAATTCGAAATGTATAGATATGTGTGTGCGTGTGTGTGTGTGTTGATGTGTGTGTGTGTTGATATGTGTGTGTTGATGTGTGTGTGTTGGCGTGTGTGTGTTGGCGTGTGTGTGTTGATGTGTGTGTGTTGATGTGTGTGTATTGATGTGTGTGTGTGACACAGCCACCGTATTCGAGGAAATGTTAAGAATTTTTAGTGAAATACAACAGTCATGTGTTGACTGTTTCTTCGCCCTTACGAGTACACACGCAGTTAGTGTGATAATAAATACCTTATGTACTTTTTTTAAGTAAAGAAAAAATTTTAAAAAACGATTATTACAAAATGATATTTATTATGTCCACTGGAAAATATTTTATTTTATATTTACGATTTTTAAAATAATTAACATATATTTTGTAAAATTTTAATTATTTGTTGTTAAATTTACACAAACAGTTTGCTTTCTTTAGGTTTTCTTAGGCCTTATTTATAATAACTTCTGCTTACCTTTTACCAAATATTGTAAAATACGGAATGATTGTTTCTATAGCGGATATCCCTGAAGTTATTTTGGCAAGCCTCTCTCTCTCTCTCTCTCTCTCTCTCTCTCTCTCTCTCTCTCTCTCTCTACACACACACACATACATATATATATATGTATATATATGGGCCTATATAAAATATATATTTTAAGTTTTACAGAGTTGCTAATATGGTATAAAATGAACAAATACAAATAAATTTTGACAACACTAATTAATATAAGAAATAATAGGTATTAAACAAATGTTAGTACTTAAGATATTCTTCTTTTAGTTTTCGACTGAACAATGGTTGTACAATCAATTTAAATGCCGTTTCTTGTAAAAGTAAGGCATGTTTATGGTACGCGACACCGCGTAGACATATATCAACCTATTGTGTACAAAACGGACCTACGCCCTAGCGAGCGCTTGGGGAAGGAAAACGAGAGCTTCGTGGAATAACTAAGCTCAGGAATCGTTGAGCTTGTTAAACACGAAGTGAAAACTGCAAAACATGCATCACCTCCGGACTGGGGAACGAAGAACCGAAAGGGCGAAGTTAGCATGAAAAGTAAAGGTGGAAAAGAGGAACGAGAGAGAGAGAGAAATAGGGTGGGACTTCAGAAAGAGAACTTTCTTTGCGTCGGATGTGTATACGATCCGTCTGCGAGATCACTTTGCTCGTAAGTGACCTTCTAGCGTTCGTAAACAACTACGGTACACTGCGCTAAAAAAGTTCTGGTTGCTAAAGCGTTTGTTTATTTGACGCCATTGTGAACATAATATTTGATATTATACCCTTTTTAAATGTTCAGTAGTATAATTGTTACAACAAAATTGTTTTCGTTTCTTAAATTTTGATTAAGGAATAAAGTAAGAGTTTAAATTTACAACTCTTGTGTTAAAACAGTTGTGTCATGTGTAGATAAATTTGATGATCGAATAGAAAATATAAAAATATATTACTCCTGAGAATATCAATAAATTTATGTTATACGCACGAGAAATGGAGTGGAAAAACACGTATCACTAAGTTTTATTCCCTAATAAAAGAAATATTGGAATATTACATAACATCCTAACTTCAAAATATGACCTATCTGTATACATAGTTTACACAAATGTGACAACCTAATATTTTAATGCCGTTTATTTGATTTTACTATTATTATTTACTGTACGACAATTTTCTCTCGAATTTCACTATGGTGAGAAAAAGTAACTTCAAAGAAATTTTACTATGTAAGAGAAAACTTAAACATTTATATTCTCAGTTATTCCTTTACCAGGATATTAGGATATGAGTACAGCATACCAATTTTTTGTCATGAGTAAAATAGGACCTACCATATACAAAATGATGAAATGCTTTAAATTTATTGCGATATATAAAGGATTATCACATTTACGTTGTATTTATTGTGAAGGTTTTATCTGTAAATAGTACAGGGTTTTTTGTTTCACAACTCAAGCTTATTTACGTAAAGGTTATTGTAGTAATATCGGCGTATACTTAAATTAAACACTATTTGCAGGCCTAAAAAATAAACTCAGTGTTTTGAAAAAGATCCCATGCTTAAATAAATGGAAATAAATTTAAATTACTATCTAATATGTTATATGCGAAAATACAGTAACTGCAGAAAGATAATTTAATATAAAGTAAGACATAATTTCTACATTTTTGACAGCTGAATCATTTAAAAGAATGTCTGCTGTTCAAGTGTGCAATTATTGCTGATATCTGACACTTCAGTGATACAGAAATACGTGCGAACTTGTAGTTTAGTATTTTGTAGCAGAGGAAACGAACAACGATTGGACAGTGAGTTTTGTTTTGATTACCTAGTGCGTGTTTCCTCCTGACCACGCGTGTATGCTTCGGCACAGTTCACCTGGATATTGTGTTTTTGAACTCTTGTCAATGAACAGTTGCCCCGACGGGAAAACTGATATTATTCATGAAGCCCAACACTGTGGACGACGCGATCGATCATGAATTGCGCCAAACGTTGGTGTTTACTGTGTGGCCAGGTTTCAACGATACGGGAATCTTTGGCTATGAAATCATCACACACACCTATTGCCTGAGTGATCCATGTTCGATTCCATGTTGATCCGGGCTCAATGTTACACAGAGGAGAGGAGAGTGGAGAAAATTGAAGTAAACCCATGGACATTCTCGGAATATGCCCCTTTATTCCAGTACATTGCATTCCGTCTCCCACAACTCAACACTAGTTAAACATACTCGAGCAGGTAAAAGCAAACTTGAGTCCTACAACTAGTGCGTGAGTGAGAGATTTTGGTCAGCGCTCAACATCGAGGTCTTCAGCGCTGGACGAGGGGTAACATGAGGTGAGTATGGAGCAGCGCCGGAATGAAGGGGTGGAGGAAACGGGAGATCCCCGAGAAAACCCGTCGACCAGCGGCATCGTCCGGCACGATTCCCACATGCGAAAATCCGGGGACCGACCCCGCCAGGAATCGATCCCGGTTCGCCTTGCTGGGAGGCGAATGATCTGACTATTCGACCATCGCGGCTCCTCCTACAACTAAACGGTACATTTGATTGAAAGTCAGACAGCCTGGCCCAGACAAACGAGATTGGATTCATGCAGAGGCGGCGGTAGTTGTTCGTTACTAAGGGAGTCAAGAGTAAAAATATATTGCGCAAGCATTTTACAACTTTACAGATTAGATTCATGTGTTTATAGGTCGTTCGGGGTAAAGTGAGCACTAAAAATTTTACCTTTGAGAAATATCACTAATCGTTACTGCATATAATTTAACATTAACAATAGTTCCACACTACTTTTACAGTTGGAAACGAATTAACAGTATGTAGTTCCGTGTAAATTCTTATTTAAATCCTACACTACTGAAATTTAATCAATAGAAATCGGCATATTATAATATTATATAATTAATAAACTTTTTTTTATCGCAACATAAAGGTTCCCACAAACTGTACGATTGAATGGTGATGACCAGAAAGAGGCAATCCCACATTAGAAAAAGCTGAACATAAACAATGTTTAACAGAAACATTGTTTGTTATTTTGTTAGTTAATATATATCATGCATTTTCCTGGCTTCTCATTTTCAAATGCCCTTCACTTTGTTTGACTTTTGTTGCTTAGCTGCTGGAGTTTTAATGTAGCTTATTTTTCGTCTGTTCTTTACGTTTGTGGCTTTTTTTACCTTCTGTGTAACACCACTCAATTAAACTTACACCCGCAAACATCAAATGGCGTTCCCAGAAAGGTAAATAGTGCATGGTAGATAAGTAAACGCTGAAAACATAAATTGATTTCTACGCTATTTCGAAGCCAATATGGATAACATTTTCAATGATAATCCTAGATAATGGTATTTGCTAACTTTATGAGTAAATATTTATCCAGAATTACTAATTTGTTACGCGTGATTTCTTGCGCAGCAGTTAAATACACGAGGTTCCGGCGTCAGAGATTGTGCCTCAGAAGTTCGTAACACTGGAAACAATTTAGTTTAAAACGTTGGCTAAAACTATTGTCTAGGATTGCTATTGTTTAATTTTCGCAAATTGGCTTCAATAAACCTACAGTTATAGATTAATGCTTTTAGTGTTGAATTATGTACCACGCCCACTTAAAAATTTCCTGTCTTTAACCGTTACGTGATTGAAAGATATGAAATTGTGTGAAAATATAAATTTAGCAGGGATTCTTAGAATACTCACTTTATCCCGAACCACCTTCGGTTGGTTATTGTCTACGGTAAGTGAGTCGCACGTTCAAGTGAAAAACTTGCTGATAAACAGTCAGTGTTCGTTACTTAAATTATTCTGAATCTATGCAGTAGGTCTTTTGAAAACCGGGCCCTTACAGAAGATTATTAGTAGGTCATTTGACCCCCCCCCCCTGACCCATTAGTTCTGCCGCCCATGGATTCATGCAATCAATAACACTAGTAGCATTGACTGAGCGACGAATTTTTCATGCAAAAAGTTGTGCGTTGTGATTTAATCCGCGTGCCAAAAAAACAGATTGATTTAGCTAACACTGATTTTCACAATATCCTTATCTTATTTAGATAATATCTCTTCGTGGTGTTAATTCATACGTCTGTCGTTTACGCTGTTGTAATACTAAACAAAATTACAAACTTAATTTAAATGTTATTGTTTATTAGACATGTGATAATTTCCGAACACCTAACTTTAACATAAATAAAAGTTATGTTTTCCCCAAAACTCTTATTTTTTTAAATGAAAAGTAACATGGCGATGTTAGACAGTTTCTTGAAAAATTCACCCCAAAATGGCAGCCAAAACTTCGACATGGTATAATTATGTGTTGTACATGTCGAAAGAAATAATGTACACACATTATTTCTGTATCTCAATGACTCGTACTTGCCTCTTCAAAATGCAAGCGAGCAGCTTAAATATGATGTTACAAAAACATCCATAAATTTTGCAATGAAAACTGGTAACCTATCTACTTAGCCAAACATGTGACTGAGATGTTGATATTATTTATGAATATTTCATTTACAAAAATTTTGCTTGGATAACACGAAAAAGCTACGCGCAAGGAAACACCATAATAGCAAGAAATTTTTAACCAAAGGCACGTTAACATCAAGAAAATAAATGAAAATGCTACACTATGAAAGTAAAATTAATAAGACACCATGTTTTGTTAAGATCAAAGGATATTTAGAATTTGATTAATAATGGTTAAGTAACAAGCTTATGAGAAATTAATAATATAGTTCTGAAAATAAATTTAAGAAATAAATCTGGTACTCATAAAAAACAACACAACTAAGAAACAAATTTGAACAGGGAAATACATTCAGTTCCAATACAAAAACTGTGAACTAAAATAATAATTTCAGCAACACAGTCAAACAGCTTTGTGCTCAAATTCCATAGCAAAATATTTATGAGTGGAAAATGTAAGCTAAAAAAGAGATCTATGGTAGCGTTTTACGAGAAATTTCCTGTACACAATTTGTTTTTAATTCTTTTGAGCGTTCATCTTTGAAGTTTATCCATTCAGAAGTAATTTATTATGACGTTTGTTTTCCAATTTAAACTCGGTAATCGAATGTTTGGTACCCACGGCTATAAAGTTTGCTTTATTCTGGGTCTACTCTAAAAAAAAACCATTATAGGAGAAATTGTAACACATTACATACGTATTAAAGATTCTACGGGTTCGATTTCCGACCCCGGCTATCCTGGTTTCTGTTTCCAATGGTTTTCCGAAATCACCCCAGGCGAATGCTGGACTAGGTCCGTTGACGTAGGCCATGGCCGCTTCCTTTTCCGGTTCTCTGACATTGTTCAGTTCTTTGTGTTGCCGTCTCTAATGATCTTAGCTTTCGATGAGATGTTAAGACCTGTTTCCCCTCCCATGCCTCACAGTCATAGCAGTGGGTACAGCAGCCCGCCATACACACGTGTATGCAGTATTATCTTCATACTAGGAGCTGTGTTACTGCAGCCCACACTTGTTATAAATTTTACACGAAAACAGTTGGTCCTACGCATTTACAACAACCTTGCATGTAGCTCGTGCTTCTCTAGTATTAACCAGCATTAACGTCCGTAACTCCTGATGGTAGAAAAGTGGCAAGTAATAAAATGGTAACCATCGAAGTAATAAATATTATGGCGCAATGTATTGACGTGCTTCTACAATGTATTTCAAGATCTCGGTGGCATAAATCAATACCCAAACTGTTACCACTAAACGCCCCTTCACTTCCGTTATTTTACAAAAAAATACACTTTAAAACTTCAATGTTTAAGGGCTCATACCGCTCTTAATATTAGTATTAGGTACAAAGTGTCTCGTACATTTTCTACTTTTTTTTTTTTTTTTTTTTTTTCATAAGGGATCGCCTCCCGAAGTTTGTCGGTCAGATTCAGCCCAACCATGTATATACACATAAACGTATATGTATACATCTACAGGCTGTTTTTCGACAAAACCGACAAACTCCTCAACATGATTCCTTATGATAAAATAAGCAGAAAAGGTGTTTTGCAGTTAACTTAATAGTAAAGAAGTAGGTATTAGGGCCATCAATATCAACATTCAAAATTGTATCCCCCCAAAATATCTAAAATTCAATTACATAAGAAAATAACGTTTAAAACATTGCTTAGTATCTATTGGGACCTTTAAACCACAGCAAATGCTGTTTGATACCTACCACTCTTATGAAAATAGCAGGTGTTGCTACATTGTAATTGCATAGAACTATTTTACAGTCAGGATTTTAGAGAATTTGGGATGGTTCATTAAGTAATGAGACTTGTGTAACAAGAAAGTTCGTATTTTTGCAACTGTCTAGGTCATACCGTTTATGCTCAAATATACAGTACTTGAAGATTCGCGCAGACATACAGAGCCTAGAGCACAGTCAATGCCGCGTACATGTAAGCCCTATGTAATGTGCTCGGCGCACAGACAATGGAGGACACTCACAGTAAATACCACGTACAATACTGTTAAAGTCACAGACCAGTTTGTTCCTGGCAATCTATGTATTTATCGGTACAGCCAGTTGTGAGTGAAAATAGTGGGTCCTAGGCAGTTGAAACATATCTAAATGGTGAAACCCCGGCGGAAAACCAACCCGCTTTCAGTCTGCTCACGCTGTATGTACGGCTAAGAAAAATTCGCCGACCTGCATGCTAGAATCCAATGTCCTAAGCATACTCAAGCCCCGACTATTAGTTCCTTGTCTTCTGTCTGAATGAGTAGCAGGTAACAGACAAATGGTAGGGCTTCGGTATATGATATTGGATTCTAGCACCTTGGTCGTTGAACTCGCGAAATATTCATAGCCATAGCTATATATGTTACTAATATTTACCGTGAAGCCTTACACGTGGAGAGAATTAACAATCACGGTGCTGGTATATGGGTGCAGTTAATGTAACGTCAACGCAGACAGATTTCCCGGCAGAAATGTTCAACACCACACGACGTTTGAGGCAGTTTCCAGAAGGCTTCGTAAAACAGTATATGTGCCGTTTGTTGGCACATACTTATTTTTTGAAAATAAAATCTAGTCTGTCATTTCATGAAGTAGTTACTGGATATTTTGCGTTTATTTGTTTTTCTTGTTCCTCAACATTAATTTTTTTGCTATATGGGTCTGTGCATTGGATTCAGTTTCTTGGACGTACTCCATTGTAAAATTTAATGACTGTCAAAGAAAAGTAAACAAATAAAAGAAAACCATAAAATAAGCAGAGTATGCTTTAGTCAAAGGTCATATGGGTATATGCAGTTTCCGCAAGTTCCGCTTCATTCCTAATTTCTATTAACAATAATAAACAATAATAAACCAGAAGGGTGGTATATATGTTTAACTTATCACTCTACAGTGCACCTTTTGGGTAGTTGCGTAACAGTTGCGGTATAGTTGTATGCAACTACAGGATAACCGTCCCTGCTATTTTCGTAAGGGTATAATGCATCAAGCAGCGTTTTCTGTTAGTTTGAAAATCAAATATCATTAAGTAATGCAGAAAATATTGATTATTAACGTCCTTTAGGTTCCAATATTTTTAATTTTGATATTCAAAGCTTCATTATTAAATAAACATCCTATATATATACACGTACATACATATACAATATTTTCGCATACGATTGTATGGGTCGTATAAAACGAAATGTGACAAACAGAGCCTTGACATACGTCAATGTGATATTCTGACAGCAGTTTTTTATTAAGAAATATACGGTTGCAGTACGAATTGCAGTACCAATTAATTGGTTGGAGGTAAGGTTTTAGTAGCTACCCTGGTAATTCAAGCACAGTTATTCTAGGTTAGGGTTCTCTCAATATGAACGTGGTATAATCTTCGAAGGTCGGCATAGCCGCAAGTTTTGTGCGCGCAAACTTGACAGTAAGTTCGTTCTGCGCTGCTAAAAAACATTCTTAAATGTATGTTTCAACAAAAATGTTCCGCTTGATGCTTTCCTGCCTCTATAGTTAATATCAGTAGCCAAATTGAAGTCTCTCTGAAGATAAATGTAGTTGAAACGTTAGTGTTTCAGGAACAAGTATTCTGATGTGATTGTTTTCGAAAAGTCTTTGACATGTCTAAACATTTGTTTCAAAATGTTTTGTAACTCAATGAAAATAACTTTCGTGCAGTCAACCAAATACATTCTAATGCTGTTTTACGTTGGTGGCCCTTCCCATTAAAAACAACTCGAATTTCACGCAAGATATTTTACTTTTTTTTAATGGGTTGCCATTTTTATACGCTATTGAAATATTATAAACGCAACACCAAAAATGTTGCTTTCCTTGTTGGGTAATATTCTATCACTGCGGTCACAAAAAACTACCAGTAGTGTTAACAGTAGAAATATACACCATAAAATTCCATACGAATTCATTCCAATTGCTATAAAATTATCGGATTGATCGAATAACCTTTCGAAACTGCACATTCATGTCTACAGTAATCTTCTTACGTTCAGGGGTTTGTTGTCACGCTTTAAAAAAAACGTATTCGCCAGTAACAATAGTATTAATGTGTTATAGATACTTTCAAATCTAAAATGTTTATTGTGTTATTGTTGCATAAAAGCACCTCTCACAGTCACGTTTTATTTATTTACAAACACAAAAAGGAGGGGGGGGGATACCAACAAATGGTTTTGTGGACAGCCCAAAATTTTGGTGTACACACAAAATGATTTCGTATGGTCTATATTGACAAAATATTTTGCAGCCACTTCAAAATATGAAAAGGAAAAAAAAAAACTTATATGAAAAAAAAATCGTATTTGTGTAAGGAATTACACAGAATCCGAACTAACACTAACGGTTTGAAATATTATGCAGTGCTGTTATTTCTCTAATTAATTGTTACACATGAGCCAGGAAATGGGTTTTAACAAGTGAAAATCAAACAGTTAACTCACATAACTTGAAATATCAATTGTCGTTTTGAGCGCATAGTTCGTGTAGTAGGCATAAATGATCTTTGACTTAATCGAGATGAGAACGATTTAACTTGTTTGGAATACCGACCGTTATGGTAAATCGTTCCCAGGGAATTGCTGTGTTAACTAGGTTAACTTCGTACACCTTCCTCCAGCCTTGCCCCTTTGCATCTTCTAGTTTATGACATCAACGCAAATGTCACTGTTTGCAGACGTCCTAATGGGAGTACTTCCAGGTAGACGTACCGCTCCAAGCTAATGTTACTACATTTACTTCGAAATGTCACCGAACTTCCTCTCTGCGTAAACGTTGCTCTGAGCAAGGGTCATGAAATAGTTGAGCAACTTTTGCATCACGCTCTTAGAATGGACGACTTGAAAAGAGGCGGAGCTTCAGTCAGGCGTGGGAAACAATTCCTATCTCCATGGATACCGCAGCCTATCATAACCTTCATTTAGCTGTTTGGCTTCTCATGTCCCTGATGAGATGTACGTAAAGAAAATTGATTATTTGTTTCGAATTTGCCGTTTTTTTTTTTAGGTAAACATTAATCTTATGTATTTGCGTGAAATTGAAACTAATATTTTTTACCCTTGCATGCAAATCTATGAATGCGCAACATTTTTGCTTTCTGTAATTACCAACTAACAAATCAGCATGTTTGTAAACAAGCTCTGTTTCCCACAATACTTTTCCCCTTCGGTGACGTCAGGGGGCGTGTACTTCAAGTCGGCCATTAATATGGTGATAATATAATTAACAATGTATGTAATGTACTCAAATACATCAACGAGAGGGATGGCATCTGTTGACAGATTTCGCTTAGAGACGAAGAAGCTACTGGTGAGCGAGCAGTTGTTAAGTCTTAGTTCCCCTCGTGCTTCCAAGGCCTGATCGCATTCTGTGTTCCGACTTCACAACATTCAAAGCAGCGACACGCTTACATTACCAACAAGAAAGTTGGTATTGTATTTTAGTGTTTCTTGCAATGGGAAAGAATAACGTACTGTACTATTGTGAACATATGCCAGTGCAATATTATGTCGTCCCAGAAACCTCAGTATAAGACTAAGACAAAACAAACGAGAAACGAAAAAAAGAGAAAACTCGCCTAGTTAGCCTGTACTCAACACATCCATAAACCAAAACAGAATATGAATGATCCCATTAGGAATTAGTTAACAACAGATAAAGAAAAATAAAATAAACATCCAAACATAAATGTCGAAAGACAACCCGAACAATCTGTAAAAACTCAGGACATCACAATTAAGACAGCACAGTCAATACTGGGACGAAGGCAATGTTGGACATGAGACAGGATAACAACGACGACGTCACAGACAGCACTAGAAAACACAACGATAAAGAAACAAAAAAAGTAGATTTCTTAATACCGACTTTACACTATATTTCGAGAGCTCACATCTGCTGCTGTCTTCAGGTGAAGTAAACGTTGTGCTGATTATCTGCGGCTCGTAGGAATGCATCGCATCGCAGGTATTATTTAAAGTGTCCGCCTGGGGGAAAGTATTTTGCGTTAGAGGCCTAGAAGAACAGAAGGTATCACTTAAAGTGTCCGCCAGGGGGAAAGTATTTTGCGTTAGAGGTCTAGAAGAACGGAAGTGGTAAAGACGAAACAGTGCGCGCATCAGGCTTCCCCTTAGCTTCTAGATACGGTTTTCCGAAATATCTCCTGGAGAAAGCTGGGGTGATTCCTTAACAGAGACCACGGCCGACTCCTCTCCCAGCTCCTGTCGTGTTACTAAGTTGTCTGTCACCGTCTCTGATGGAATCGCTGTCGATGAGACGTAAAGCCCACTTACCTTACCTAGCCTCTAGGTGCAAGTCACTGAACTGACATAGTCTTCTCGCCGACAATTCGACTCTATGAGACATTCAGTGGTGGCCCTGCCATTTAATGTCGTAATATTAAAGATAGTGGTGTATTTCTCACGCCTATACTTTTTAAAGGATTTTGTAACAAGATTTTCATATAAAAAAATAACCCAAAATATAAATTTTCGCCATTTTTTCATGTGTACGAATAAACAACCCCACATTTTAAGCATAACAAATAGCTTTGAGATGGACAAAACTTATAAGAAATTTGAGTGTGGAAATGGGTGTGGGACTGAACGTAGATGGGGCCAATCACAGATGCTGGTGAATGCATGTAATCCCAATGAATGTCATAGTTGAGCAACTATACTGAGGCAGTTTCCATGTAATGTATGTAGACGTGTGTAACTGTCTTTGGATGCTATCCATAAGCAGACATAACTTGCGCACGCTGAACAGTTTTCAAATTATCTTGTAATGGCCGAAGCTCGGTCCATTGCTCGGCAGCCTGGGCAGTTTTTCTTCTCGATACACTGGCTCTTTCTTGACGCGAGAGGCCAGCTTCGTTGCCCGAGGACACATCCGACGCTGAAGGACGACGGAACGTGCAGAGAGGAGGATGTTTACTCGCCGGCTTGGACCTAATCCGACCGTGCGACACGCGATAGTGAGCCTTGCAGGACTGGCAGAGGAGGTTGGAAGGGTCAGAGGGAGTTTGTGCTCCTGGGAGGGAGCGCTAATTCTCGCCAACCTCCGGAACTAATGAGGTTGCTATTCTCGTCCCGACTGAGGCCGTCGGGGCACGGTGTCAGCCGTTGTGACGGCCTGACGGCAAGTGGAAGGGAGGTCGCCCTACGAGATCCTAGCTCCCGTGTATTTCCATTACGAATTAAATGGAACGAATCTCCTAATGTTATCTAACATTACGCCACGATAAAAATTAAAGCACAACACTTTGGTTCTAAACAAATAATTTATTTTGGCAATAAGTACGGATTTTAATATAAAATAATTTTCCGTGCAAAAAAAAAACATGGTAAGTTAGCTTTCTTTGACTTCACGTTCTACATTTTTTAAATTTATTTCAAGATTTTTTTTGCGTGATTGAATTAAAAAATTCACCGGTGGAAGGTCCAGTGAACATACGCCAGACTCGACCGGATTTTCAGATCGGTTGAACCAGTACATACATCGTTTCAACCGTTTGAGAACAGTCATTTGCGATTGTTCGGTGTACACTGGTGGATGCACCGGTGAATTTCTCATTTGTCTCTGAGATCTTAGAACGTTTGTTCCATTGGGACTTTACAATAAAAATGCATGGGTTTTTACACACAACATTGCTTGTTAATTGCTGATAAATACTTAAAACCATGATCATGCACGTCACAAAGACAACATGACAGTTGTGTACTTATGTACTTGATACAGAAGAATTAACAGAAAGTAATTTTTAACTCTGACCAACTCCGTTGTCGTGAAAATTATGGAACGCCTTCTAAATTTAGCAGCAATGAGTATATATGCGACGTTGCATCCAGAAAATGTCACACTGTTAGATATTTTAATGCATAATATATTTATAATTGCTCTAAGGCGTTGCCAAGCTGATCGTGATAAAGGAATTATATAATAGATATTATCTTTTAATAAAAATTCTTAGACGGTTTACAAATATTATCAAAATTATATATCTACAATACAACACATAACACTTAATGTTCTTCATGCTAACTGTCCTACCATTTAATATCTATAGGTAATGTTTAAAGTATCTAATATCAGCGCTTAGCAGCCTCGTCATCAACTCCATATAGTTGCTTTCCCTTAATTAAATTCTAACCTCCTCTGCCGTCCTAGATAAGCAAGTACAGTCCGCATTCCCTGCATCGCTCTTGTCGCTGCTCTCTTCTCGTCGCGGCCCCGTCACAAGTTGTCGCGTCGCTATTGTTAACTCGTCACTGTTGTTACCTCGTCGCTGCCATCGCCGCCGTTACTTAGGCCCGGTTTCTCAATGTCTGATTTTTTTCTGATTATCTTCCGATTAAAATTTACCCAATGGTTAGCAACAATATATGTTTCTAAAGTACTGATTAAGATTAATCAATGGGTTAGAAGTCGGTAACCATTGGTTATCTAAATCATAAGAAGAGGTATTGATTACAGAGTTAAACAGGACTTTTAAAACAAACAAGATTATAAACAATGACAATTTTTTAGGTCATGATGACAGATGATTTAAATTTCTTGTTTGAAGAAGATGATGATGAAGAAATAGTAGATTTCATAAACAGGCCAAGACTTTTTCGGGAACGCCCAAGTCACATGTAAATATATGACCATGAATTTGTTATGCGATTGCGGCTGAGTAAAAATACTGTCCTAGCACTACTAGAAAAAATTGTACAGCTGGAAGTGAACAGACAGGTGTGTACTTATTTATTGCATGTTTTGTTTACATCCCATAAACTTTAGTACGTTCTGGTAAGTAATATTCTTTTATAGGTAATGTGAAAACATTTGATGGTTATGTCACATGCCTTTGATGTCTCTATACTCCCATACATTATTTTGCATGATTGGTTGGAAACCTATGTTAGATGTACGTAATATTACGTATCTTGAGTAATGGCAATAAAAAACTATTTTTTTTCTTCTGAAAAAATAAAACCTACCATGATCAAGGAATCTGGATTGAAAAGTTCTTAATATAAATTTGTAGATTACTTTACGTGTTTTTCGATACTTTTGTATGTTATAATACCTATTGTATGTTATGTTATTGTTACATAATTGTGTAGGTTATATCACACATATAAGTTCCTCGATGAATAAAATTCTACTTCGATTTTCTTCCATGCATCTTCTTTCTGCTTCCAAGTTACGGCGTCAGTTTTTTTTTTTTTTTTTTTTTTTTTTTTTTTTTTTTTTTTTTTTTTTTTTTTTTTTTTTTTTTTTTTTTTTTT